>NW_019091584.1:218056-286771 GCF_001949145.1 Acanthaster planci | reverse complement strand
AATTCAGCTTTTTAGTGTAGATGTTAACCCTGAATTTCAGCTTTCTTCTACACCTGGTCTGTGTAAAAGTATGGGAACTTTTCTACATTTCAGCCTTTTGCTAGCTGTTTTCAGCTTTGAGTGGCCACTCACACCCCAGTTTAATGCAATTTAAATGCAACGCAAATGCCGAACATACACAAATAACATCCACAAAGATGCCTAACAGAAAGTGGCAAAATAAAAGCAGGAACCCGTCCCCAACCATGAGGTCCCTGCCCCAGTACAGATGTCACACTTTGTTTACATGTGCATGTTGCCGTGAAGCCAGTTGGAGGCCCATGGTCCACTGAGCACCATAGGAAAGCATGCACGGAAAGAAACTATGGCGTTCATGACTATCAACTCCAGTAAGGCAGGCCCAGGCCCTGTTCCCAATAGAATATGCTAAGTTTGGACACACTTCCTACATACTGAGCTAAAGACAACTCGGCCTAACAGCAGAACGTTTGTCAAACGTTGCAAAGCCATTTGGCTTGTTATTGTTACTGCAATTCTGTCAACGACATGTATTCATCAACATTGTATGCGTCGTATTTAGAGTTTTCACGCATCGTTCCTATGTTTAGTATAGACTGAGTCAACGACCAGAATGAACCGGTTCGGTGTTCAAAAAAAAGGCAAAGTAATTCAGGATCAAAGCGCACATGCAAGTCTACATTGGGCCGCGCTGATTGTGCAGAACCTCGCACTCACGACCAAATGACCTCGGATGCACTTCATTTTGTTTTGGGCATGCGCAGTTGGAAAACTGAACCGGCTCATTTAAAGTCAATTACTGTTGTAGTAGCACACCGAAATACAGGTGGCGCTGGCGTGCGCGCATTGAATGTATCTTTGAACAGGTGCTGCATTTTGTGCACCTCGAGGTTGAGAGTGCTTGTGCATATGATTGTTACTACTACAGTACTGGCAACTCCTTGGCATAGCTTAAACAGAGTTGGCTGTATTACTTGTAAAAGCTGACATTGATACCCTCCAGTGTTGCACGTGTGGTTGAGTCCATCACAGGTCCGACCATTGTGAAATCAGAGGTCAGCTTGCAAGTCTGCATACTTGAAACAGAGGGGGTTAACTGTAACAAAAGAACATCTTTGTTCTTGTGAAAACTTGTGAGTAGACTGTAGACTTGTGAGAACTTGTAAGGACCTTTGAGGGATTGCGATGGACTCTCAAAGCTTATGAACACCATCTAGAAGAATGCATCTTCCCAAGAATTGCTTCCTCAGCTAGATACAAGTGGCCAAATTGTACTTAAATCAGTCTCCAACCGAAGCATATGTACAGTGCTGTCTTCCAGACGAATGTGAACTGCAGATTGTGTAGGAGTTCAATGAATTCCATCTCTCCCCCTGTATATCACCTCCAGTGACTGCATAAAGCAAGTATTGTGTGTGTGAGAAATGTGCCAGTCCCAGGAAATAACATGAAATTTCATTGGCGTTTTTTATTTTTCAACTCTCGGCATTTGATTTGGATTTTTGCTTGCCAATACGTCTTTTATCAGCATTTTGAGTAACGTACAGTGTGTAGAAAGCCTAAATGTACTTACAGTGAACTCGTGTTACTTGTGGGGTGAGGGTTCTTTGGATATTCAGCTGTTAATGTTTCCATATGTGAGAGTTTGAAAAGCATGCAACAAACAGATTTTTTTTAAGGTAACTTTTTTTTCTAAATTTGCTGTCAGGAAGATGACGAGGAGTGGCTTTGAAGCTAAACTGATTGATTTTGATAATTTAGATTATTGACAGGAAGTAATTTTTTTCCCCAGATGTTGAGTGTAAATGTGAGAAAGGAACCCCTGGAAAGTTTCTTCATAAAATATATTCATGTAATCTTTAAAGTATGTAGAAATGGAATGGAATATTTTCCCCTATTTGGGCATTTATATGATATACGTTAGACTGTCCATTGTGAATATATATTTACACTTTAAAAGTTAAAGCTACATTGAAGCCAAAAACAAATGTATCTATAAAAGCTTTCTTTTGTGGGATATCAGATTAATCATCCAATGACTGTATAGTTCCATTAAACGTTAATGTTTTCTAACAAAGTTACAGGTAGCAAATTGCTTTTTATGTTTTGTATACAGCAGATGGGAATTTTGAGCAAGGGCCAAGCACTGTATATAATCATGCCACACCACGGCGGCTCCAATGCTTGTATTGTATTTGTATATACAGCTCCAGAAATATCTGCTGGGGTTTTTTGTAACATTCCAAAATTTGGTTCAAGCTTTTTTTTTTCTCCTTTTTTTGGGGGGGGGTGAAAAACAGAATGATCTGGTTTGCTGTTGTCTTCCAAGAAGGAATACCATCTCAGAATGGATTTTACTTTTATCGTTACTTTTTGTTTCTACTCCACATGATTTAAAAATTGCAAAGTTTGCCCCTCATTTTGAATACACTTTACTTGTAGTAGTGTAAAATTCCCACCTGAAATGGCAAACATCAGCTACAGTCTCAACATTTTCAGTCATCCCGATATTAGTGGTTGAATTTTCAATTTTATTTGCATCCCTTCTATGCAGAGTATTTGTTTATTGGGATGTTCAACAGTTCTTGCCTGTTCAGTTGATAGATGTTATGGATAGGCACTGGTGTTTCTGCGTTGGTTTAAACAGAATTAATTTGTTCATTTACATGCAAAACTATATGCATTATAGAACGTTGCCTTCACGTTTTTGTATTCCAATTAAATTGCAATCAGAAAGGAAATGCTTTTCCCAACCGGATGATTTTGGCAGATGTCAATTTGAAATTATGCAATTTGCATGCCTCGCTCATTTTGTAAATTATGCGTTTGTTAGATTGCTGAAATGATGAGGACTGATTATCAAAGGGTGGAGCAGTTGTTTTTTAGGACAAGAAAATGGGCCATTTTGTGGACCGATTGAGGCTACTTTCCACCGAGATTTGGGGTACAGGTATGGGCTTCCAGTAGTAATTGAAGATGGTAGCAGACCGTGGATCTGCTTGTAAGATGTGCAAGTGCTATATAATTGACCCATTTTCCCCTGAAGCAAAACCCAAAATAGCTCCTTGAGAGGAATTAACCTATTTTCACAAGCAGTGGCTTTAATATGCACATTTTTCTCATTGATGGCATGGTTCTGCACAGTCCATGAATGGTCATAAATTTAGACGTTCACTTGCTTGTAAGGCAGTATGTCAAAACTGAGCGGCAGTGGGGCAAAGCTGGAGACGGGGAAACGGCTGAAAATGTGATGGGGTGATTTTCATCTGTTTGGGGAGTTCTGGACATTTCGTTACCTATCTGACGAACTGGCAAATGGACTGTTCTGGTGATTTTCAGATTTTATCTCATGAACTGACGAATAGCAGTATTCAAATAAAGTATTGCTCATAGAACCAAAAATACAAATTAGGAAATGATTTCAAAGACCAATTTTGTATCTTCTGTACACAGAGATCAAAAGAGGATTGAATTAAATATCGAAAATGAGCACGCAATAACTGCTTAACTGAAAACATGTTTTTCTCGAAAATGGTGATATTTTGTATTCGTGGGTTTGTCAGATATGTAACAATTTGTTATGTCACTATGTTTCTATAATCTGGAAAATTTTCCAATTCAATTTTCATGGCCACGGTGAAAAGCTTTATAAGGCCTTTTTTTCATTTTGTTTCATTTGGAATGGTCCAACTTCAAGGTTTAATATCTTCACTTAGGAATATCTACTTTTAAAGCAGTATTTCAGAGAACAAGCTCTTTACATATTGCAGTAAGTAAAAAATGGACTTCCCTGCCCAAATGTGCCTGAGTTTGGCACATCAATCTTGTGCATTACTTTTCATTCAATTGAAACAACTGTCAGTGTTTCAATACATATAACCAACATTTTTACCATGTTATGTTCCAGCACCCTCGATTGTTGAAAACAAAATGGCCTGTCATGTTGTATTGCTAAAGAGAGCACAGATTGTTGCAAGTTGACCATGTGGCGTTTCATTAACTGTGCAAGCAGCCATGCCAAGAAATAAACATCTCCCTCGGGACTTCAACACAGATATCACCTTCAGGAGGGGTACATCCCTGGTTTCTTTCAGGACACAGAAAGGGACAAAACCAGCTTTAGTCAAGGCCTGGCATTTTGTCAAAACCTGACAAGTATGTTGATTTGAAGATTGTTAGAAACCAGGCCTTTGTGGCTAGATATTCTAAGCGCCCTCACTGATGGGGGTCGGAATATGAGTGTATACATGTTTTCAGATGTAACAGATTTCTTGTAATATATGTTGTAGGCTATGCCCAAACAGTCCTATCTACTCATTCAAACTACATGTATAATACTTGGCCAGCTGATCCTGGGTTCCACAGATATCACTACTTGTTTTGATTTACACAGAGAAACTGCAAAGAGCGCCTTCACAGAGGGAATTTTTGTCTTTAGTTCTATGACTGTGGAAGTACTGAGGGTCTACTTGTGCATATCACACAGGAACAAAGACCTGTCCTCAGTGAGGGCACACCATGCAAGTCCTCTGTTGGCATGTGGTACAGTAATATACCGTATGCCTTGGGGTCAGCTTGTTACGTCTGACGCCTCATAAGTCCGACGATTCTTTATTAGTTTATTTTGGCCTATAGACCCGAACTGTCAATTAGTCAGACGGCTTGTATGTCCAAAAATTCAGACTTATGATGCATTGGACTTATGATATGCACCCATTTCCTTGACACTTCATACAGTATCATCTGCATGTTGGAATATACACATGGATTTAGTCACGAGTGGCGGGGGGGGAAGTGACCTACATGGATGACAATTCTGTGTGTAACGTACATGTGATATTTAGGAAAGAAAATTGCCATCAAATTTGCCATTTGACACCACACTGAGTTCTACAGGTTTGACCTTGGCCGATTGAGCATAGAAGGTGATTAACCATGGGAATTGGAATGATCTGCGACAATTAAGATGAATTTGTCCTCATTTATTGCTTGAGTACTGTGTTTACGTACGGTTTGTTTCGAAGAAAAAACACAATAAAATGATTTTGTTTGTTCCTTATGCTGTAATTGTATCTGCGCCTTGGTTCAGAATTTGTGTGTGTGTGTTTTGGAAGAAATTTTTGCAGCATTTGTGGTTTTAGTCGCCAACAGTCATACCAAGCTTTTTAGGGCAGTATCTGACAAACAAACATGTAATTAATGAATATTACCATTTTATTTACAGATACAGTCAATCAAGTACAAATTTATCTTACACATTGATTAAAACTGAAACTACAACTGGAGCTCTTTGTAAAAATCAATGTATTGGCAATCTCATATTCCAACCAACACCACATGTTTACAGTTTTTAACGCAAGGCGCAAAAATTTATAGTAAAAAGGGGCCAGCCACGTTGAATAGTGACAGCTTTACAAACTTATCAAATTCATGTTCGGTGCAGTTATCCAAGATTTCTACATTGTCAAGCGAAGCCCATGTAACCGTGAAATCCAGACATGGGAAATGTATTTCTCTTCACGAGTGCAGCACACTTCATTCCAAAACTTGGCAATGCCATTTTCAGCCCACTGGGAATATATATCGAACTCCACCACTCACACAAAGACAGTTGTCGTAATTCCTAAGCATACTTTTCACCTAATGTAGAAGTGGTTCTTTTTTCTAGTGTACATTTTCCATCTAGCGGTAAGGTTCCATGCAACATACTAGGCTTCGTTTTGCGTTGTTTTTCCTCTCTCACTTAGTACTTGGTCAAAACTTACAACAGGGAATTACATGTACATGCAAGACGAATAGTACTTTTCTTTTTTTGTACACTATGCTGCATGTACTTCTCAATAGAATGTGGATGGCGGCATCTGCCTGTGTGCCAGACTCGTCCTGACCGCCCACCTCAAAGCTTGCCTCTTCTTGTCTGTGGGCACCACGTAGTTGTTGGCGGAGTACGCCCGAGGTGTGCGCCTTGGATACGCCGCCGAGTCCTTGTACATCATCTGCTCCTGAAAAGAGGCAGGTTATGGAGTACAGGGTGATACGTGCTTCAGGAAATTCTCTGTAACTCAGATACTGCATCACATCTCATCACAAACATTTCAGGTGAACATCCAAGATTACCGATTTAATGCTCCTTTCCACATGCGGTCAACACTTGTGCCAAGCAGTGCGTATCTGTCAAAATCACTCCCGAGGCGATTTTGACGGCCAAATGCAACACGCACGTGTAGTATATAAACGGGTCGCTTTTTGTGTCCGTAAAAGTGAAACGCATAAACACATGACGTACACAACGCACCTTAAAATAACATATGGAAAGGCGCCTTTAAAAGTGACCCAACTAAACAGAAATGAGTCACCCAGAGCCAGTTTGGAGTTAAAGGCCTTTATAAGAATCTTGCACGATGCAAATCAATGGGAATTCTCAACAGGTTTCACCCATGTTGTGGCCATTTTTACCAGAAAGCCAACTCAACAGTTGAATCAAACCAAACAGCTCAGTTTCTGATCCAAACTAATACATAGTACTGACAATCTGGTCTTTGGGCTCAGTTTGTCAGATCCAGTCAGGGATACAACTGGCAGTTTGTAGTAATACCCATGCATCTTATAAGTAAACAAACTTTGGCTCCATACAAGGATACTTTTTCACAAAGTGGTCCCAAATCAAACTTTTCATTCTCAAGTGCACCGGTGCACTGGCGAGGTTTCCTGCCTGCTATTTCTTCCATGTACATACATGTATACCTATGTATGTCATGCTTCCTACGTGTCAAAAGTTATCTTATTGCTGCTTAAAAGTATTCAATTCAACTCAATTTTATCATCCCTCGAGGGGAAATTCCCACTGGCCTTTTACATTATTTTGAAGTTTAAAACCAGCAAATAACAAAATGTCAAGATTTGCGAGTAAATACAAAGAAAATAGAGGAACAAATAATATGCTATTGAAATTCCATCAAACTAAAATACTGCACAGAACCTATCAAAGCCATTACAACTTGCACATTTATAAGTGCAACTAACTCCTGCATAGCATCTAGCATGGTCTTAAGAATAACTGATGGACGGTATCAGACTATTTTAGAATTCATGAGGGGTCCAATGGTGTGAAATTCTGAAGTGCGTTTAATCACAAGTACAAAATTATTATCAGAGTAAGACAGGTACTAATTTGATAGGAAATTTCATTTTTGCCTTTACTGATGTTTCCAACTTCCCTGAATGAAGAGTTAACCTCACTGTTCATTCCAATATGGCTGACTCATCAATTTAAATAAGATCCATGACACTCTCAGCACCCAGCTGCGTGCTGTTTCTGAGATGTGACCATCAAGTTATTCCAAGTCACAGTTACGTAAGTCGAGCTAAATAGGCAATACCTTGATACTGCATTGCGATTTTGACCAGAAAGTCAGCAGACAGGACAAGAAGCATTTCTTCTTTTTAAGAAAAATACCATCTGAAGTCTCACTTTCCATTTTCTTCCACTGCCTGACAACTCGTCTTGGGCTTTACTGAGGCACGCAACAAACATTTTAACCACTTCCTGCCGGGTGGAATTTGCATATGCGGGACAAGTTGCTGGGCGATTTTCAAGATTTTCCGTTTTCAAAACTCTTCAAAAATTCATATCTTCATTTATCTGGACGCTTACATTCACACAAATGACTCTGGTGGCTACTGTCATCCAACAGGCAACCTCCATTGATGCCTGAGTATTGCAGCCAGGCCTGCCACCCTGTAAAGACAGCCCAGATTGTGTGGTGTTGCGTAACTTCCTTTGTTCCCAAAATTGGCCCAGTGTTTTGCTGAATTACAGTGGTGTCTTTACAAATGTGGCCAGATCAGGTTGCAGGGATGTTGTATCGCTCATCGCTGGAGCACTTTTGTCCCCGCTGATAATCCGTTGGCACTGAATGCCACAAACAACGGTATACTGTTTCAAAATAATAACGGATTACCTCCGCTAATGCCAACACTCTGTGCTCACAGCATATGAAAATTGATTGGCAATTCCCAGCAGCTCATTTTTTGTTCCGAGTACGGTCTTTTGTCACAAGGCCCAGTTCCTTTGTCCGATTTCAGGCACCCTGTACCGGGCTCCCTGACAGGAAGTGGTTAATATCTGAGCGACCCATTTTCAGGCAAGCAACCATTCTGTCAGTGTGTGCACACTTACCCTGATGCTCCATCTGAGGTCGTTTCGGTTCTTTTCGCCCGGCGCTCTATGACTGCTCCATGCGGCCTTGTACATCTGATGTCTGTCAAGGAAGGGGCGGATGGAAAGCATTTGAGTCTGAGCAATTCCGTAATTGCGGGAGCACCTTTGTGCTAGATCTTGGCGGCTGTGAGTCGGACAGAATTCAGGTGTATCGTCCCTAACAAAACCTGGACTGACAATGACAGAACTGTCTGAATGATCCCCCCCAAACAAAATTGAGACATTTGTATTAAATATAAATGTGACAGCTCACGTCTTCAATGACTGAAGCATTTTTGAACACTAAACCAATTGCTTTTATGGGATGGTACATGGAAAGTAGCTCTCTCCAAACAAATTAAACGTGGCTCTTTACCCAGTCCAAACAAACCGTCACTGAACTCAATGCAGTCATAAAGAGAATCAGTCGCCCTACCTCGAGACTGGATCCGTCTTCATGTCATGCTTTGTCCTTGGCTGAGCAGAGTCTGGTCTTATGACTACAGCAAGAGATGACAGTAAAAGTAGGTTAAGTGTACACGGACTGTATTCTGAGCTTAAACAAATCACAGATTCCGGGTGTAACGGTGCTTGCTGTTTGGAAGTGTTTGTTTCCACTGAACACTGCGACATCTAAGCCAAGTTGCAAGTCCAACCACTGACTAAGTCCCCTCCCCTTGGAGTTTAATCCTAAAAAGATTTGTACCCTCTGTCCCCCAGAGTTCGGCTGTGGCATGCCCAATGATTTTTTTTTTAACTTGGTGCCCACGTAAAGACATCAGTACAAATGTTACATTTCAATTGAATATGACATGCGTAGGGGTTTTGATGTTATGATCATTTGACATTTATGGCCTCACATGTGTTGGCCCATGTGCATTGAGCACGTCAATGGTAAACATGTGGATTTTTGACATATCGAATATTCACCAAATTGGTGTCAAACAGACCGTAGGATGTTACAGAAAAAACTCAGGGCTTGGAAGATGAAACAAATTTCAAATGGTTTTGGAGAAAATCTTGAAGGGGTGGATTCTACCTCCTCCACTCCTGCTCTTTCAGGGTACAACATGTCAACACCAGATCAAACACTCACATGATCTTGGTAGATGGGGTTTGTACACTGTGTTTTCATCTCCTGCAGGCCGGTGAGTGTACTGCAAAATGGAAAGTATGCTTGTATGTAATTCTCGTTACAAGTAAAAGCCAATCAGGACGGTTGAATGTTACTGGAACACCTGAGCGTAGGTTTGGGTAACTCTCTAATGAAATCTAACGGAAGTGATTCAAATTTGTTTGAAATGCAACTCTATAGTTTGCTTCCCATTATGGTAATGGAACAAAGTTTGGGAGGTTTCTGGACTCAATTATGAACTATTAAAGGCTTTACCAGTCCTCTGGAGGAGTGTGGCCTTCTTGAGGTGTAGATGAGATCCGAAAGGCTGGAGGCACTGTCAGTCTCCGTCAACGTAGTGTCTCCATCCTCATCATCAGAGCCTCGGACATCTTGCCTCAAGGCCAAACGGGATAAGCGATCACCGACGTCACGTACATCTCCTGCTCATGGACAAAGACTGGACTAAGTTTAGATTATCACCCATTGGCACCCTTAACAATTGATAGTGCTCCGCATTTCGTTGTTAAGTTTGGAATGGCACACATGCATCATCCTTGACAAATTGTCTGATCTGGCCTCTGTGCGGAGAGAGAAGGCCGTGCCAAGCAAGACCGCCTCAAGGAAAGTGCAACCCAGAGAATGTTTACGATTTTTTTGGACCCAACATAGACATCATTATTTTCTTGTACCTGATTCACTTTCAGTTATGGACTCGTCAAACACCTGGGCCTGACCATTCATCTTCCTGTAACAAAGCGAAACAGTTGGAATTACTGAGAAAATGCAGCGAGTCACTAGCCGGTGCCTCATTGGTGACTGTCTCAAGACGGTGGACCATTAGCATCATTTTTAGGCACTGAGTATCCTAATCAGTTCTGATATTGTATGGGATTTATCATTCTATTTGGCACTGACTCCAGACCACTGGGGCAGGATGAAAACCAAACTCAAAAAATCCACTGGTCAGCTAGTGGCAGATCTGTTTGATCTCGAGCTAAAGATTCAGGTGCGCGGCTTTGGGAAACGGGACATTTGCAGGGTTTCTTGGATCTGCTTCTGGTTTGTGATAGGCCTTGAAAATTGACAGCTCAATTCATGATGGAATTGCTATCCTTTGAAATGGAAGATAAGAAGCTTTGTTTTTAGGAAGTGTAGTTGATGTGCTTCGCAACAATATGTTCCGATGCTTCAAATTTGACATTTTGGGGTTGAAGACCCAAAGCTGTCGTTTCCCTACACATTTCATTTCCATGACCTACACATACCTGACCACTTTCCTCTTCATTGTGGGTCTCTTGTTGGCCGACGCCCCCCTGCCCTGCCTCCCCCTGCCCTGGGTGCTGTCATCCGTTGTGTCCAGGCCCACGGTGGACGTGTCACCATATTTGTAGCTGAAAGGCTCCGGGTGCTTAGCCGGGTAATTGGCTGTCTGACTTGGTTTTGGTTTCACTGGCTGCCCAGCTGCAACTGGCTTGTACTGTTTTTGATTTGGATACATATACATTGTTGGTTTTACACATAAATGGTATCAGTTCACAGCAAGACACTGATCTGTCATTTTCTCTGTGGACAGGTTCATGTACATACAAACATACCACCAAAAATTAAGTTACCTTTCTATCCCCTGGGCATGTTTGCGGAAAGCTCCACGTTTCTGCCCAAATCCTACAATTTCCAACGAACCACTTCCTTTTACATTTGGACTTGAGGGCCTATTTAAAGCAACACTGGGTGGGTTCTTCTCTCTGCAGTTCAACAGAATCTGAAGTTTACACAATGTGTTGAACAAATGGCAAGGTTTAACAGGCCTCTGCTTAGCAATCTCTTGGCAAGGTTCAACAGGCCTGTGCTTACTGATTTCTTAGCAAGGTTCAACAGGCCTGTGCTTACTGATCTCTTGGCAAGGTTCAACAGGCCTGTGCTTACCGATCCCTTAGCAAGCTTTAACAGGCCTTTCTTACTGATCTCTTGGCAAGCTTTAACAGGCCTGTGCTTACCGATCTCTTGGCAAGGGTTAACAGGCCTGTGCTTACTGATTTCTTAGCAAGGTTTAATAGGTCTGTGCTTACCGATCTCTTGGCTGCACTGGGAGCTGAGTTGGGCCGTCTGCCTCCAGCTGACGGGTAGGGCATTGGATGACTTCTGACTGGCAGCCTCAGATCTTCAGCTGTGTAATCTGCAACCATCAAAACAAGGTTCTAACAATAATAATATGGCCATATACATGTAGAGAGCCAAAGTGAACGTGTCACATGCACAACGCAGTGTGTGCGCGGCATTAGTGCGAGAACCAGCGCATTAACCAACATGTGTGCCACTCCATTTGTTTCCACTGCACTCTCTGGTTCAAAACGACAAGGTGCACCTATCCTGAAACCCGATCAAGGTACACCAACATTATACATGTACATTGTTATAATCCCTGATTATCGGGCCTGCAAACGTTTCGAAACAAAAAACAACTCGACCCCTGGGGAATACAGGTACACAGCATAATGCTGCCATTTTGAGGCACAGATAACGAAATTAAGCAACTTCAAATTCCCCTGCCCAAACAATTTACTACATGCACATTGCTAGACATACAAATGTACATATGTGTATAATACACATGCAGATCTCAATCTTTCAACTGTGTAGGTGTTTCACATTCATGTACTGTATGTCTGGTTGAGGCGAGAACTGGCCACGGAGAAGTTTCAATTTGCCTTCTTGGAACTATGCGAGTAACACCCCAAACTTATCCTCTTGTTACTTTGCAAAACAACCCAAATTTCCATGTGCGTAAGAATAAACATTTCCTCTGGCTTGTGCTTACCCAAGTCAGAAGCGGCAGATGTATCAATCAATCCTTCTCTTTCAGATTCGTCTTTGATTAATCGCTCCAAATCTGTAATTAACAAGCGAGTGATCTCCATGTTCATCTCACTTCTTCGGCACGGACCAGAAAGATAAGGTCAAGTAAAAACTACGACAGTTTCTTGTGGGGATTTTTGAAGAAAGTAAAGAGGACGAGGGAGGCCCTTTTTTCATTGTTTTTTTTTCAAATGGATGACGAGTTTTTTCTGATACATGTACTCGTAATTCTGTGTCTGAAGGACCAACATAAATGCCTCAAGCTCACAGATTTTGAAGCCCATGTACATATTTTGTCCAAAATAATAAACTTGGGCCATCCCAGCAGCACTGTACTTTGCCTGTGCACTGATAAAAGAGACACCGTGGAGACTGATTGGTTTAGACTGGAGTGAGTAACTTGAAAGTTGCATGGTCCAAAGATAGAACTGCTAATTAAAGAAATGCATCTAGCAAAACATAAACTGACAAATTTGGGAGTCTGACGAGGAAAACAAAAAAACATGGAGCTGCTGGCGCCCACCTTTGGCAAACTGTTGCAGCTGTGCAGTGGGAATGTTGTGGTAGCCGAGCATGCCCAACTGTCGGCGGACGTCGTCCTCGCTGAAACGCAGGCTGTCGTCTGAGGTATCCATTGCTGCTGGAGGTAAAAAAAAAAGCCTGTGAAGGGATCAGAATTTTTTAATCACGAAACAAAGTACATATATTGCACATGTAAATATCGCCAGGGTAGCAACACACAAGTATTTTTAGGCCTATTGGGTGAAACTATTTGCGGAGTGATTCCAGAATACCCTGCCACTCTGAAAAGGCCCCCGGAATGACTGATTACATGTATGTGGGTACGAGGTGAAAATCCTCATGAGACGAGAGTGACTGTTTGACCTCGTAGCTGGCTACGAAGTTGATCATGCAGGGTGGCGGGATATTTCTGCAGTTGAGCTTATTTGCCCACTTTCTGAAAGGGGTTTGATTTACATGAAGTTGTGGCAATTTCTTTTTTTTCCTAACCTTGGATACTTCTTTTGTTACAAAGAGACCAGGTATAAAACGTAGAAGAAACATACAACCTGCATGTGCTGTAGACTGGCCATTAGTCTGAAGTTTCCCTGCACCAAGGTGCACTTGATATTCTATAGTGTACTTCTTAAACTTTTTAATTTTTCTACCAAAAAAGTTCCAATAATATCCTCTGTTCAAAACCCTTTCTTACAGCATACCATACGTGTATATACATGTATGTTTTTAATCACCGACTTTATAATTTTATGTTCCTGATGTTTCTTTTTATAATTGGTCACTTATTTATTGCTTAATTCATCATACACTACGCTAATTGGATGTAGAGGATTTTCAGAGAATTTTTTGAACCAATTGTGTTACCGAAGAGGTAAATCCCAGTTCCATCTCATGGATGCAAAGTCTCAAACCTGACAGTGTGGAAGGATAGATGAAATATTTGTCGTCAAAGTCCCTTAAAACACTCTTCTGTCTCTGCTATTGCACTCTCTGGATATGTTTAGTGCAAGGCCATACAGGTACATAAAGCAACTTTAAACAACTGGGACAGGTTCACGGTGCCTAAATGGGCACATTCTGTACATGTAGGTTCTTTTAACACATGTACATACTGTAGAACAGGGTGAAAGTGGTGTGCCACACGATATTTTGCACCAAAAGCAGAAACTGGTTGGTACACTGTACATGTTAGGAAAATATATCACTGGCTCCATTTCAAAGACATGACATGGAAACCCTCTACTATACCAGTCACTTTGTGACTTCAACCTAGAGAGAATGAAACCTCAACCCGAATGTGCTACCGTAACACATCTCTGAGCAACATCTCTGAAAAATCCCTTGGGTTTGAAATACAGCACTTCATTCCCCTACTGAATTTTTGATCGCACCATTTGGCTGCTTCACTGTCAACAGAATTCAGTCAATTTAATAGTTACTCTAACCAATTCAACTTGACCATTTACCCAAGTCATCCAGTTGTCTGGACAACTTGACTTAGGATTTCGGCCTAACAGTAATTGACCCTCCCACTCAATCCCTTAAAAAGTTTGAGGATTTGTGATGGAAAGAACTCCAAATTTGAGTGCTACTCATTTTTCCCTACTATTAGCCATCTCAAAGCAATAACACTGGCACTGCCCACTGCATGCACGGTTCTTTCCATGCCTCCCTACACTGCCACATCATCTGCTCATTGGTCATTCCTGATGTGCCTCTACCTGTCTTTTCTACGAAATATCCAACCTTACTTCCCTTCTTTCATGTTTTTCAGACAATATTATACAACCAGGAAAACAGTAAATTAGAAAGAATGATCGACAAATCGTGTAATGCATGCAAGAAGATCGAATGATCGTGCAAAGATTGTGCGATCGCATTCAACATCAACATATATGTAATGATGTACATGTATCATGCATATTGAACATATAGATACATGTACAATATCACTACGTTTCAGGTATACCGATGTGAAGTTACAGTGTAGTTCCTCATTCTTCGTTCAACATTCAATGTTGAACACGTATGTTGTGTAACTATTTGATACTAACATTGAACAAGTAACCATTTGACATTAAGGGTGCACACCTCTAAAAATGATGGAGTGCTAAAGGGACAAAAATATAAACTGCAGCACCATGAGCATCCACTTACGTACCTTATTTACATTGTACATGCCTTTTCACAATTATGTACACGTACATGCACACGCAATTAACTCTCTCCCACAGAGGCAACCTAGGCATGGGATTTTTGGGGGGTCAAACAAGCCTGACATTTATGTAAGCGACACAGTTTGTTTTTTGTCCCTTTTGCATTCCATCATTTCTAAGGGTGTGCATCCTGAGCGGTTGACGAATGTCAAATGGTTACTTATTCAACGTTGAATATCAAACAGTCATCAAGTCATGAAAATTAACCTACATGTACTTGTTCAACAAGTTCGACACTGAATGCCAACGTCATGTACATGTACATGTAGGCCCGAACTTCACACTGCCATCAGGTACCCCCAAAACTGTGGGGTCCGACGTCGTCCACCACCCCACTCGTGGGAGCAGGGCAGACATCAGACCCCACAGTTCTGGGGGTAGCCATCAGGTAGGCCAAGGCCCAACTCTGAGCCTTATTCTCGCGTTCAGGATGACATCACTGAATCTTGATTTTTCTCTCTTGTTGGTCAAGTGGTGGCTACTCCATATTTACACTCGTAAGTGAAAGGAGCAAAAATGTATTCTAGTCTATGAAGAAAATCTGGGGATTGCATACTTGGAGACCACCCAGATTTTTGTCATTTTAATCTCTCAAAACTGGTACCTGTAAGTCTCCCCTAACATATCCCCCCCCCCAGGCAACACTCTCTTTATTGCGCTGACCCTATTTTTTGGAAATTTCAAATTGTAAACTGTGAGAAAATGTGACTTTCTTACTGATAAACCAGCCACGCAAATAATTTGAATCCACCATGTGTCATGTCATGCATGTGTTAAAATACTGAGTTTTCCCTAATAATTTCCCTCAAAACTCAAAACCCTGCCCTTAAGTTTTTTACAACAACCCTACAGTTATTGAGCTAGCCCCACTCGTGTGCCATACTAGTGGGGCTATTAAGTATTATTGAACATGTCACAGTCATCTACCAAGGTGATTTCAAAAGCTAAATTGACTAAACAGTCTCACAACTTCAATAATATTGTTTATACATCACGTACGCGTAATCGGCGTCTTATAATCTTTACATCAAATACAGTATGCCTGAATTTGAAATTCCACTGTTCACGCGCTATGAATTCCTCCCACACTGTACCGAAAAGGTTTCAGTTATTTTTATCACGTTGTAGCTAAAAAGGAGGAAAACATGCAAATCCCTGTACTATGAGAGTTACCCCTTTGCCCAGAAGTACTGTAGGCCTACGCGAGTGAAGTAAACATGAAACAACCTCCGACCATGCTCCGACATGTCCGACCGCGAAAGTGCGGCGAACGAAAGAAAAAACACTTAATTCTCACCTTAAACCAATAGGCCGAAGTGTTATTATTAAATAAAGTTCTTCTTCCCTTCCAAATGGTCAATTTCTTTTCAGTACTCCCGTTACAGATTTGTCCTTAAATGGAGAAAATGTAGAAGCAATCAAATTTCAAACCGTCCGCTTCGAAGGCAGGCAACCCTAAAATATTTGTGTCAACGACAAACTCTTGAGGGCAGTATTTTGTTTGTAGTTCACTACTAATTTTTTAAAAACCGTAGGGGTGCATTCCACCAAATCGTAGGGTTTCTGTGCGCAAGTTCATGAGTATTTTGTCAGGGTTTTTACAATAAGACATGTCATAATCAGGATGGATCATAGGGATATTTCCATATATCACGAATTTGGGACTGGTAGTTTTCAGTTCGGGGTAAAATGCCCCAACGTTCACCTGTGGGCCTATTTTGGACCGTGACAGCGGCGCCGCGAGCGGCTACATTCAAAGCTGACGAGCGCACTATTTTGGGGTAACTTCGGGGAAAGGCGAATGCTAAAAAAATAGCGTGGCTAACCCCAATAAAAATGAAACAAAACGTGGACTTCTGGTCATAATCTTGAATTTCTAGTGAAAAACCGGAGGCCAACCTCTTCCCTAGGGTCAACAGGCAGCGCCGCTATTTCGGTCCGATTTTGCACTGTTTTCTATAGGGGCGCGTATAGTGCAACGTACCGTGGGGCCCGGTTCGCCAGTGGGTTCTCTATGGAGTCAGTTTGGATGCCAAATTCCAGCAGAGACTGTGAACACCCGGTGCAAGGCGTCATTTTGCAATATTTATTATTTTTGCCACAGAATTGTAATTCCTCTTACAACAAATATATTTACAATTAGGTAAAAACCACAAACAGGAGAACATTTTGGAGGAGATTTGAAGCCGATGCGCTCGATATTCCCGCAATCAAAATTTGTGATATTTCGACATGATAAAAAAAAATCTGATATCGATATCAGATCAATCGAGTGTATGGAGAAATCGAGTAATCTTATATCACTAATTAAACGTCATTTAGCTGGCAGGTATATATGACCCACCCCACTGACAGTAATCGCATTTGCTGTAGGGCTAGCCTACAGAGGCCAAATATGAATGTTTGCTTTGAAATTTCCAGCCCATCCCAATTTTATTCGCAAAGGCAATTTTCATTTGCCGTTTCGGTGGAAAACTTGTAAATAACTGTACAGGCCCAATGCTAACACTGACATTGCTTTCACTACTAGCGTGAATTATGAAAAAGTAGGCACATCTCAAATTACGCCCACACAATACGGGCGATTCACAATAGTGCGCCTCTAAGAGTTTGCAACGCGTTGGCCAATCTATCGACCCTTTCCAAGCAAGGGAGACCTTGAACTGGAGAATTTACACTACTTTGAGTGGATGATCACAAAGGACTTTACTGCAATTGCATTTGCCTGGTATATCGATTCCACTTTCCCCCATAAAAGAAAGAGACTGTTGTTTGGACAGGAATTGTTCCTTGGTAATGCTCGTCCAAGTTGTCCTCCTCATTTCCCTCATTTTTGTTAGCAACATAACCCTCATTGTGCCGCCAGAATGATACTGGGGCTTTGCATGCTAATTTCAGGATTATGTCCAAAGGCTGGATGACCAAATCTCAGGTGACTGAGTGCAGTACTATCTGGGAATGAAGATCGAAATCTTGGTAAATTTTACATGGTTCAAAAGCTTAAAGAAAGGGATACAATATACAGCAAATTTCAACTCGCTAAACCTGCATAAGTTTGGGGGAAATGGAAGATATGTCATAGTTTCAAACTGTTTACTAGGAAATGCCCATGCGCAAACTATCAGAGTGGAACTGTGACTATTACTGTCTCTGATGATCAAATCCAGGAAAAGTTTGCATCGTTAAAAGGCGTGATTGTAGGACTGCGTACAACATTCCATAAATTCCAACTTTCAAGCAAGTTTAAGAGAGATGTCAAAAAGATAATGTAAATGTTCTGCTGTTTTGTCGACTATGTCTCGACAATTCAGGTCTTTTCAACTTATTGCGCTTGGCAGCTTTAATATGACTTTAGGTATATCTTGCAGGTAAATTTTGCATGGTCCGAAATAAGTACTTTCTCAAAAGTCTGATGCCTTTCAAGAGTAGGCTATGTTTGCGTGCGTGAAAGCCCCTTCATTCCAGAACCCTATAGCGCCAACCACTCATCTAATCAGTCCCGAGGCAAAAAGTGCCTGTTTTGTTATTTGCAATGTAAGTAGTGATAAACTCTCAGCTACAAATGAAAAAGCCCCTCGTGCCCCTTTCCCGATATAATCGGTCTTCATTAAAAATTAAGAAATTGAATTTGTGAAACATTTTCTTGGAAAACGATGTGTGCGGTGTAGCAACCCCGTTACTTTCTACAATAGGCATTGACCGCAGTGCGTGATCCCCTCCATTATGTTTGGACAAATACAAAAGCCATATTCGGGGAGGAGGTTATAAGCTGGAGGATGGGGGTTGATACGCCTCACTGACCCCAGTCTTCCCCCTGTTAATGACACGCCCAGGTCCCGGAGTGGTGGATACCTGACCTCATTTCTCTGCATGATCCCCACCTTGAAAGGACTTACTTTTTTACTAGGAGAACAAAATGGGCGTGCCCAGGGGGAGTGTGCGGCAACAGTTGAGATGTTTCCTGGCAATTGCCAGTGTGATCGCGATTATTCAAGTGGGATTCTGTGCGGCTAGACCAACTACAGCACCGGTAATGTATTTGGTGTGCTCTTGAGGAAATCTGTTTTGTTTGAAATGCCAAATTACATCTTCTTTACTAGCGCAGTCATGTACTTGCATTTTCAGAGTATAACAAGACAAATTGTGGCCAATTTGCAAAAACGAAATCATTATTATTTTGAGGGTTCAACATTATTAGAGATATTACTCGCGATGTTAATGAAATCAACGAATCAATTATTATTTATGCATCTTGTGAGGCCGAGAAGGGGCCGAAATACAGGCATCTCACTTTTGGAAACTATGTGCCAAACTTGTCTTTCAAAAACCTACACAATGCATTCTCTCTGCCTAGAGAACTCAGGCTCCGCTGTCTTCCGGTCGATCAATGCATTCCCCCACATTTTCTTAAGTCACTTACAACGTAAGAACTATGCAAATATCTATCTTCTCTTCTAAGATTCCAGACCTGTTCATATTCCTTTATTTATATGATGGTTTCCAGAATTCCTAAGTATCGTAAAATGCTGGTGACAGGGTTTATTTCTGTTGCTGCTCCACACCCTATCCACCTACCCACCACTTTGCTTATGCCTCGGAGAGTGTAATCATCATTTCAATCTGCTCTGAAGAAACGTAGCAAATCATCGCCCTTTTTTTCTTTTATGTGTAAGCCCTGTGTATCCCTTGGTAATTTGGCGCCATTATAATGCAAGTACATGTATTATTAATACGAAAGTTAACCAAAATTGCACATATTAACAAAACCTGACACGAACTTCCAATCACTCTGCTAACTTTTATCACCATACATTTTATGGCCGTGTAACTATAAATATTCGACTACAATTTGTAATTATCGACTGCAGATGAAATCTTCCTCTGACCTAACTACGGCTCGTAGACTCTCGAAAACGCCCCTTACGATAACCACAGAGCCGAGGGAGGAGACACCCAGCCCGGGGGCTGTCCAGTCAGACATGATGCTGACAGCGGACCAGCTCTCTGAAATACGCAACCTAGAAGCGGACAGAGCACGGGACGAAGAGCCAGCGGAGGCGCGCGGGAGACAGCGGATGCGGAGGAAGGCAGTGCCCGATGTGGCAAGGCTGTGGCCCGGCGGAATTGTCCCATATGAAATATCCAGGTCTTCAAGTACGTCACAATTTCGTTGTTCGCTGAAAAAAAAATTGACCACATTTCCTTGACTTCAATAAATCTACTCAGAATTACTTTGGAATAAATATTGAAAGACATTATTGATGTCATCTCCAGTTCTTTTTTAATTCGAAACTCACCGACAAGATCTTTCAGATAAATCTGCAGTTCAAGTGAACTTCAGAAGTGGGTTCTACAGCTGAAAAGTAAATAAAACGAGTACTACTCAGCATGTTTTAGTTCATAATCCTGTCGGCATTTCCATCAAAATCAGAATGGTAGAATTGAAATGCACGTTTTGTTATTTCATTTAGGTCCAGTAATCACACAAACTCAACTTTATACTCTTGGCGTATCTTTGGTTCGTCAATGCAAATAAGGTAAAATAAAAGGCATTTTTAAGCCAACAGTATCCTCTATAAAACCATGGGATTTAGGAAAATGCCAGTTGACCGTTCATGTTTAATAATGGCCAGCAATTGCGTGCACCATCTTTGGGACACACTTTAAAATGACTGACAAGTGTATCTTGCCTTGCAGTGTCGGATCGTAGTGTAATCGAAGGGGCCATTGCTCACTGGGAAGAGAAGACCTGCTTAGACTTTCGGCCGTTTAATCGCAGACTGGCCCGCCGTCTGCGCCACAGCAGCAAGATTGTCTTTTTCAAAGGATCAGGGTAAACCGGTCTGTCCGGTCTGTAGTTTGACTCAGTCTGGGTGCTGTGTGAAAGGAGATGGTATGGTACCTTCTCTTCTTTAAGATTCGGAACACTTCATGGACTTCTGTTACCGTACCGTTTCTTGCCCCCTCGTCGGGTTCAGTTTACATGTTGTCATACGTCGTTTTAATGTCTCCCTTTTATCTGTCCACCGGGCTGAAAGTCCTCTCTGCCTCTTGGCTGTGTGTCTGTCTATTGGTGGTTTATCCTTACTAATGGATCTAAGGAGATTGGCTTACGGTGAAAATATTTCCTCCGGTGACAATCCGTGACTATTTAATGTGAAATATTGCCCAAGTTAGTGTTACTGCATCAAGACAAGTGCTTCTACAGCGAAGTCCGCCTTGTCCCTCACCTCAAGCTTTCAAATTTAATGAGTTTAGTAACAGTATATGTTTATTATTCTGGCAACGGCACTCGATATTGAATGTCCCTATTATGGGTTCATGTGGCTCTACGAACAACTCTCGATCTTACAAGTTTATAAGGTCCGAACACTGTACTTTACTCTCCGTCGTCATGTTCACAAGTCGGAACGTTTGTAGAGAAGGGTTAAGTTTTAGGTACCTCATTCTTTAGAAAGAGGTTCATATCACCTTTCTTTGGCAGATGCTGGTCAAGCGTTGGAAGGTCTCACAATGGAGCGCAGAGCATTTCAATCGGGGACGGATGTGCTGTTGTAAGTCAAACAAGTTTAGATAAAGCAAGTGCCAAACCTAATTGAATAAAATGAAAATATGGATAACCCAAATGGCAACAGTTAACATAAGATTATAAATGGAAGTATTCGATAAACGTATTTAAAGTCCCACAAACCGCTCTTGGATTTGTATTCCACCTTTTCTGTTTCTGCATGAAACATAAGTTCTTTTCCTATTCGAAGCTGGGATCGATCGTGCACGAGATTGGCCACGCTGTCGGTTTCTTCCACGAACATTCGCGCCCGGACAGGGACGATCACATCCGCGTTCACACCGAGAACATCCACCCGAGATACCGCTACGACTTTAGGGAGCTCGACTGGGGCCGAGTGACAAGCATGGACGTCCCGTATGACACCAAATCGATCATGCACTACGGATCTCATGTAAATAGCAATGGAGAAAAGAAACGCTTGTATGGAAAAGTTCATCCCCCCCCCCCAAAAGGAAAAAGAACAGAAAATTAGTTGATCCAAATGACCATTCTAAGTTGCACAAATATGATCTCATTTGACTGTGGCATAGGGCCTACGAGTATATCTTTAATTCTATGATCAGAGAGTTCAAAGTGCCATGAATAATTTACATGCTCACTCTTCCCTTTTCAATGTGTCATACTTATAGTCTTAACTGACTCGGCACATGCGAGTGTTCTGCTCGAGGTTCTTTTGCGTTACTAACCTCAAAGCTGGAAATCTTTTCATTGTGCTTTCAGTGTTTATCACAACGAAAAGCTATTCCTTTGGGCTTTTCATAGTCTAATGCACCTCTTATCTTCTCATCCAAGCATAGTTTACACGCATTCAGTTCCGTTCCATCTTAGGGTTTTTCCCTTTTTTGGTTGCTAAACCCGTTTTGTGTGGTTTTCTCCCCCACCCCCAGTATCAATCAATGAATGGTGAAGCCACCATTACAACCATCGATCCCTTACAGCAGGCCAACCTGGGCAGGCGAGACGGTCTGAGCTTCGGCGATGCCAAGCTAGCCAACATCATCTACCAATGCAACGGTGAGTAGGCTGAAGTGCTTGGTGATTGCTCGTTGATTGATTAATTGAAGGCGAATTTCCGCCACTTCCCAAAATCAGACAAGCGCACGCACAACCCTCCGTGCCGGACGCAGAATTTAGTCTCGGGACCTTGGCATTCGCGACGATCAGCGTGATCGTCCAAAACAAGTTCCTTTACGAGTTACAAAAATTGCAGCAACATTAATTTTAAAAATCATATCCAAGCACGTCCTCGTGGCCATCAGCGCAGTGATTCTGTTACAATGTTAATTTCCTTATTTTCAGGTGATTATTACAAGATCACGCAGTCCCCCTGTCAGTTAAACTTTCACCGTGAGCCGTCTTGGGTGTAACTTTTCTACAGACAAAATGTCAACGAATTTACACATTTGCATGCGTTTGTCCAAACATTTGAGAAAGCTTTTTGGGGGTAAAACTGCATGGAGAAAGGAAGCTCAGTACGGTAGCTCACCGCGAGCTGAGCAACTATGAGAAATGTCCTACGTATAGACTGCACATTTTAAAGATTTCGCTGACGTCATCACAATGATCCAACGGATGTCCTATTTTACGGCAGGGATATAGGAACAGCCATCGTCATGCAATAAAACTTGGAAGACATCACAAGACGTTCCGATACACTAAATAAATGCCCTTGGTGGGAATACCTGTAAGAATGAACGAAACACTAAAGAAAGTCCGCTTCTTTCACAACCACGCCCTTTAGTATCTTCTTTTTAATCATCATTCTTCTTTAGCTCACTGCGATCTCCCAGCCATGGATTCCCGATGTTTGAACGAGGGTTACATCGGGCCAAGTTGTGATTGCGTCTGCCCGGACGACTACTCGGGCTGGAACTGCTCGTTGTTCACACCGAAACAATCAAGTAAGTGATTGGCCACATTACCTGAAATAAACTTTATAACTCAGAGTTACCATCAACAGAGGCTGAATACCGCCCGATTACTTTTATTACATTAACAAGAGATTTAACGGCTTGAAGACAGGCAGTGGATTTTGCTACTTTTTCGGGGGCAGAAATAGTTTATATAGTTCGTCAAGGTTTCAAAAGTTTTATTATACAGGAATAGAAACATGTTCACAACTTTTGAGCAATAAAATGGTTTAAAAGCTGCCTGTAATTGGTGGCAATTTCTAGTCAAAAACCAATTGAAATTGTTCGGGACTAACCGAACATCACAGAGCGGACCTTTCGGTATAGGCATGACTATTCTGTAACCCCCACGCACGCAGACATGAACGCCTACGAACAAGTCAAACTCAGAGGGATTACATAAATATTACTGAGAGAAAATTGCGTTTAACTTTATGTTGAAGTGGCATTAACCATTCCAAACTGAAAGATAGCCCTCGACGTGTTGGCTTTTACAATTGTTTTTTTGCTGTTCATACCATTCGCCCGTCACCCAGCGCCCGAACCTGGGCCGATGGCCCTGCACAGATTTTAGTGAAGGAAATACGTCTCCGGGGTCACAGCTAACCACGCACACACCATTGTGGGTAAATTTCTGCCAGGCGCGTGAGCTCACTTAATGCGTTACACAAGCGGCAGTTATCAATTCCATATTTTTTCTTTGTCTTCCTCATTGCTGAAAATATTCTCACTACTCTTTATTCGTTCATCCAAAATTGATCAAAATAACCACTGATTTCAAGTGATTTGAAATATATCGCCAAAAGACACGTGATCAGCGATACTTAATGAAAGATAAATTACTACACTGAGATTGAACCAAGGCGGTGGTTTTTTTTTATCACAGCCGAGACTTTGCCCTTGTTAAAGCATTGCCATTGGCGAACCCAAAAAAATTAAGTAACGCTTGCCAACAGGAAGTGATAACCTCGCGGTCACGATTCGTGTACAATGTAAAGGCCTAGCCAATCACAGTGCAAAGCCTTGAGCACTTCCCAGCGCAGCTGTTTGGGCGCCAGGCAACGAGCGAATTCTTGCCGATTCTTACAGGGTGCGTCGAGTTACTGACAGAGGAACAGGGACAGGTATCCAGTCCAAACTTTCCGGCCGACTACGAGAATGACATGCACTGTATCTGGTATATCAAGGTAAATGAATTTAAAGACAGTCGATGATTAACTGCAAGTCAAATCAAATCGTCTTTTGGCGAAGTCACATCGTCAAATAAAAGCTACTTTCAAAAAGTGCGGGGAAAATGGTATTCCTATATAGAGGACGAAAAGTAGCCATCTGCTTTTCTGCTATCAGGATAGAAGAAAAGCAGAGTGTCTATTTTTGTGAAGTGCATTTTTCAACTCGGACTTTTCTCCTTTTCTGCCGCCTCAAAAGCAGAAAGAACACTGTTTGATAATACATTTTTCTATTTTTCTTTTCTTTTTCTTTCTTTCTTTTTTTTTTTTTGCTTCAAGAAAAGCAGATTTGACTTTTTCTCTGTTCGCTGGCGGCTGAAAAGTGGCCATCTGCTTTTCTCCTCTCGAACAGGCAGAAAGTAGGATCGGACGTTTAGACAACAACCGTAAATTCAACGTTTCTGTTTTTTTTAAACCGGAGAAGCAGATTTTACATAGGCGGCTGAAAAGTGACCATCTGTTTTTTGCCTTCCAAGGGCTGCGAACAGGGTCGTGAACCAACAGATTATGACCATTTCCTTTCTAGGAGATTGAAGACGTAGAAACCAATAATTACAGTCCACCCTATCTATTGTAATGAAAGATTCACATGCTTTCCATGGCCCAGGCAAGCTTGTGTGTCTCCTAGATGACAAATGAAAACTGCTCTGGTATACATGTATTTCCTTTGAGATGCTCATTTCTCTACCTCACGGGTCACTGATACTACCGTATGGGATTGGTCCCCAGAAAGCATGGTTAAGTATTGGTTTCCACGTCTTCGCTCCCCTTGAACGGAAATGGTCGTAACCTACAGGTTCATGACCCTATTCACGGCCCATTGAGGACAGAAAAACAGATGACCACTTTTCGGCCACCTGTATAAAATCTGCTTCTCTTATCACAAAAAGCAGAAAAGTTGAATTTACAATTGTCGTCAAAACGTTCAATCCACTTTCCAGCTAGTTTGACAGGAAAAAGCAGATGGCCACTTTTAGGCCGCCAGGAAAAAGAAAAGTAAAACTACTTTTGTAGTAGCAGGAAAGTGGAAAAGTCGAAAATAGCATGTTACAAAGACGTAAAGTTTGTTTTTGCTTTACTTTTCTACTAAGCTTTTCTTCTATTGTCTTCCATAATTCCTATGCTGTTGTTTATCCCCTGTTGCCAAACGCGAGGGACGTAATCAAAACTTTTGGTGAAATTGACTTTTAAACTCTCACCTTTGTGATTTTTGTGAAATTCTTTGCCAAAAATGTACTGCAGGGTACAGCCAATTCGTCGATCGAGATGACCTTTCATTCGTTCGCTATGGAAGGCGGGGAGGGTTGTTCTTTTGACTACTTCCAGTATCTTAACAGTGACATGAGCCCTCTACGGCAGAGGTGAGAAGCTTTGTGGGTGCACTGAACTATTTCAAATTCCATTAAAAGCAGTGTAAAATCAACCAAGTTTGGAGCCCCATGACAAGCAAATGAAGTCCCTTGGGCCTCTCAAATAAAAACAATGTGTCGTTTGGTCCTTCAGATTTCATTTGATTTTCAAATTTTAGTAGGTTAACCAGTGCATTTTTCAATTATTTGCCAAAAACAACCCCCCCAAGTGAATGTTCCCAAGTCTTCTCAGCAGCCATTTTTCAAATGACATCCCTCACCTTTCGTGGGCTCTCAAACACATTTTTGTCTGCTATGCCCCAGATGGGTGCTCCTGAATCTACAGAGATGATTATAAACCATACTTACACAATCCCACAATTTCTTGGCCCAGACAGACCCCTCTTTTGGACAGAATGTGAAGGGGTACTTTTTAAGCGCCTCCGCCTGGCGGAGAGTTTTCCTTGAATTGGGACACTACACCCCTATACTCGCCACTCTCGATCTAATTATGCCCCAAGCGGGCACACGGACACCAGTCAGGACCGACTTCTTCACTTTCTCCTTGTTTTTCCCCATCAGCTGGAATTTCAAATGGGGATCAAATGGTTCCAGTTGGTATGTTTTCTGTCTGTTAGTTTTCCTCGATCAATTGGAAATTTCAAATGGGATGCAAATGGTTCCAATTGATTTGTTTTCAGCTTGTTTCCCCCATCAAATGGATTTTTTAAAGGGACTCAATTGGTTTGAATTGGTATTGAAATGGTTTCAATTGGTTGGAAAGGGTCCAACTGAGAAAAGGTGTGAATTTACTATTCAAACCAATTGAACCCAATTGGATTCCAACTGATTCTAAGCAAAAGCACTTGGTTTGGAATAGGTTATTGAATTGGTGAGTGAATTGTATCCAATGGGTAAGTGAATTGGTCTCAATAGGTAAATGAATGAATTGGCCATTTTCAGTAGGGTATATTTCAGACTGATAACATATCACTTATACAGCTGAATGCTTGTAAGCTTTTGGCTCCGAATGCGTTGAAGTCGGACACAGCACAATAGAATTTTTTAACCATTCAGACGGTTAAATAGGAGATTTTGGTTCATCCAGGTAGATTGACAGTAAGACAAATAGGAAACTGGTAAACTAGACTTACGTGCAAAATCCACGGAGAGAACGTCAAATCCGCCATCAAGTCAGTCAGAGCTGAAGATGCGACTCGGATAAGTCGTGAACCGTCCTCTTTTTTTTCACGAGGCCAGTTGATCAATTTCATTTAGACGGGTATGTGCCAGTAAATAATAAGCCTCATAGAAATTGTGCGAGTGGAGCCAAAGACCGTTGCAGAAATTACAAGGAGAGATCCCATTACGCTCCCTGTAAATATTTTTTATAGCAGTTATGGGCACGACTAACCCATATTGCAGAAAATTGTAACAAATTACTGATATTTCTCGTGTATTACTGTAGGCACTGCGGATACAGGCCGCCGCCAACGACCGAAGTACTCCCCGTGGCGGAGATCGTCGTCGAGTTTCAATCCGACAGCGACATTAACGCCAGTGGCTTCCAATTTACTTATCAGTTAGTGCCAAGTCACCACGATGAGACGTTTTAAGTTCAAATAAAAAAAATCCTGGCTCTCACCTCTATCATATATAAAATGAAATATAATTGATCTGATTTTTTTTGAAATTTGGGGGATGTTATAAATACATGTACATAGCTTTATTTTTAAGCTGCATGGCAAATGAACATTTCGCAGAGATGTGGCAAATCAGAGATCAAACGCTGGCCTTTTTTTCTGAACCATTAAAACTTCAGTTAAGAGAAGTGATGCCTCGATTTCCCGCTCAAAGTTCGAGTAATTAAAATCATCTATTACGGGATCTGTTCTTGACAGATTCTAAAAATCCACACAGACAGAGATTATTCTGTGACTAATTCCCTCTGAATATATAAAGATTTAATAATCTTCACCCTAAGTACAACGGTTTAGTATGCTACCAAACTATACTCCAACATTTCAGTTGCCGTACAGATGGACAAGTAGAAAAGGACTCTCTACTAGGGTTTGCAACATTCATTTTGAGACCACCTCACACAACAAAAGGTGCTTCACTGGAATGTGGGTACCTACAGGTGAATGTAAGCACCCAGAAATAATGTTTAGAAGGTTCCAATAATTTTGTACATCCAGAGTAAACATTTGAATAAAAGGAGCCGAAATTAGCTAAAAAGGTGAATACTCACACCCCTGGCTCTATCCAATCTGAAGAAGGAAACTGACCAGCAACAACGAGTTTGAACAATTTCAGGAGACATTCTTCATAATTGAAAAAAATATTCAAACAACTCACTTGGATTTTCACACAATTCACTTCAGCTGCATCCAAATTACCCTAATAACTGTGTGATGAGGCCCACATCCTGCAGAAAGTACCCAACTACATTCCAATACACTTTATCACTTCGTCGCCTGTAACTAAACAAATCTAACATAAAACTTCGATCTCTGGAATTACTGTAGAAAATATGTGCCGAACTACCCTACAATCAGATGTAGAATGACATTTGTGCCGAGGAAAGAACTACATGTACATCACATTTAATTGTGGGAACTCTAGATGCACAAAACAGTTCAAGAAGATCTAGTACATGAAATTAATATGTAGGTTAAAATACTAGCAGTGAAAAATGGGAAAACTGATCACACACGTACCATTATACACAATCTTTTCGTCCATAATTGCCATTTGAAAACGTCCTTCCCTTTACAAAAATCACATTCTCAACTTATTCAATAAAATTGTACAGCCTAGTCACTTTGTAGATACATGTACAAGTATATCAAAACTTCATAACAAAACAATACTTCTCTCTAGCTACATGCCATCACCATTAATATCTTGACTATTCATAAAGGAGTAACAATAACACTTGATTAAATGACGTGAGAAGTGAGATTACAAGGAATATTCATTAAACAGACGCAACTTCCAGGTAGAATTACTTCTTGCTGCTAGTTTGTCTACTGTTGCGATTTCCTGGACACTGCAGAGTTGTTCATATTCTATATCAATGTAATAATCACTAAAACTTAATGTTTGTATATTTATGAAGCAAGGCCACTGAGGTGTTATTTCACTGAACAGAAACAAATTAATGATCGGAGCCAAAGAAATTGTCCTTTCAAAACAAATCCACCTTTTAAAACGACCTGTTAGGATTACAATGGAAATGCAAAATCCCATAAGAATGAGCGGAATACGCTTTTTGCAAAAGTTGCTACTTTGTCATTCAAAGTTCTATGGCAAAATTGTTTGAAGGAGAAATCTGATCAGCCATATTCATTGGACATCCACCTCCGCTAAAAAATCTGCACCTCGAATATTTATGGTCTGGAACAGTAATGAAATTGTTTATGCGCATCACTAGCTCTTGTCATTACCCCCGAAGCTCTTTATGAAAGGAACGTCGAGGATTAGTTGACGACAGCAGAAGTGCACATGGTGTTCAGCCCACACACACCATCGCCACGGTATGCGAGATAATAGCCCTGCATGGAACAAGACAAGAGTTCTTTTGTCATCAATCTCGTAATTGCTACATTCCAAAGGCCATGCTCCCAAAAGGGGCTCAGTTTTTATTTTGTCATCAACATCCTGAATCAATGTAACTTGCTATGTCTCGTCATGCGGTTACCTTGCAAGTTGAAACCAGCTCAAATTACAAGACAACAGATCTTACTCAAGATGATGGGTGAAACTCTTTTTGATCGTTTTCCCTGAATATAATCTTATTCAGTGTAACGGTTACACTGAATCTGTAATCTTGCACCACCCCATTTCACAGGTTAAAATGTAACCTGTAAAGTGGAGTGGTGCAAGACTAATAGAGTTTCAAGTCTTGCTTTCATTTGTGGCTTAAAACATATAGACATGAGTAACCACAAAGTTTAAATTATTCATCATTGTAAGCTGACATTAGTTTGTAACTGGAACTTTCATTTCACTGCGTTTAATTCAATAAGGCAGACTCTGAATAAAGTCAATTCACAATCTGGTGCTTTCAATTCCTCAAAACAAAAAGGGCAACATATCCCCCCCCAATACACCACTCAGTGGCATATCCAGTGGGGGGAGTACACCTTGCCCCCTTTGCAGATTTTTTTTTCAAACAAAGAATACTGTACTTCACACGTAGGAAAGTTATCTGTATATTTATTCATCAAATATTAGCACCAACATCCTAACAAAATAACACCATGAATTAAAAGCAAGGATGTTGGGACCATGAGTGGCTTTTGATATTGTTTTCTCCACAAAATCATGTTTAATGAGCCCAAAACCGCATTCGCTTTTGAATTTTCCCCCTCCCCCAAGATGCCAAAAGCTGGATACATCGCTGATACCACTGCTTGTAAATGGAGATGTATTTGGTCGAGTACCAGAATGCATTAAAACACCTCGAATTTATCAATGATATGGCTATGAGTGTATAGCTCAGTGCTCAGGGCGGGAATCTTGAATAGGGAAGGTGTAGTGCGTGATTTGTGCTGCTAGTGGATAAAAGTGTCACTTCATGCTTGCTAGCAGCAATGACAGCATATGGAAATTCTTCGGTCATTGGGTAAATGCGTCTGAAATTTCGTATATATTCTATATTCTATTCTATTGCTTAGCGTGTTGAGAGCGGTGGTCTCCATAGAAGTCAGGCATACATTTCCACTTTTCCTTAAGTTGATGAGTTTGTCTGTTTTCTTTTTGAGTGATGAATTTAAATGATAAGATCTTTAACTGACAAAAAAGGTCATATCCATCAAATGTAGCACTGATGGATTTGTCTACGGAAGCAGACACTGCTCAAATTAACTGGAAAAAAATGTCCCCTCTTTCTTGTGATGTACAGCTGTAGTATTTTTTAGTTCTGTGAACTAAAAGCATTCTTCAGCACTGAAAACTTGACCATATACCACCCCATGGGCTCCCCAAAGTAATGCATTCCATCACATGCGCATGGAATGTTCATTTCATTTGGATTCTCCATGTCTTGCTGTCTTCATAAAGATGTACATGTACTACCACACAGCCAACACTGTGTCACATTACTCATTTTTTCGAACTCTCTTAACCATATGCTGTTGGGTTTAATTAGAATTTGCATGACATGTTCCCAGGGGATTTTCAAGATTTTGCATTTTCAAAATTCTTCAAAAATTCATAACCTCATTTACGAAACGTTTACAAGCGCATGAATGACTGTCTGGTGGCTACTCTAATCTGACAGGCAACATCTATTGATGCCAGTGTATTTTAGCCTGGCCTGCCACCTTGTAAAGAGAGCCCAGATTTTGCGGTGTTGCATAATTTCCTGTGTTCCAAAAATTGGGGCCCAAGGCACTGGTGGCGTCTTTTCAAATGTGGCCAGATTAGAGTGCAGCGGTATTGTACTGCTAATCTCTGGAGCGCTTTTGTCCCTGGTGATATCCGCTTTCCCTGAATGCCACAAACAGAGGTACACTGTTTCAAAACAATGACGGATTACCTCCGCTATTGACAATTGAAAAAAATGTTCTTAATTCCCAGCAGCTCGATCTTTCATTCTGAGTACGGTCTTTCGTCTAAATTTTGGGCAACCCCAGCTATGCGTATAAACCTACGGTCTGCGGTACCGGGAACCCTGGCATGAAGTGGTTAAAAACACAACAGATCAAACAATTCCCATTAACTTTTTCATTCCATCTTTCATGTTCTCCAACTTACATTTACACCCCAGTCAGCTCCCCAGCTGTTCTTGATGATCCAATAGGGGTTCTTGCCCCACAGGATTCCAGGCTCTGTATAACAAAAAAAGGGGGATGATGTAGAAGTCATGTTGGAGTAAAGTTTTCAAGATTCCCCTATTTAACTGCTTTCATTGGTATGTCGTAATTTTAAACCAGACAGTGAGGGCCATACTTACAAAAAAATAGCCCATGAATTCTTTATAAAATGGCATAATTGTTACCTTTTGTGCCATGCATGATACTTGATATCATGCTGAATGGGTGCACTGGGTGCTAGCTCTGTGTTTTTCTCGTACTTTTGTCAAATATTGCATATTTGAAAGCTGGCCAAAGAACCTAAATACTATATGTGGTGCCATAGTCTTTATAAAGAACTGTGTGGATGCATGTCACCCCATGTGGGTCAGAGGGCAGTCCCTACTGCACTGATTTAAAAAGTTCAGGGTATTAACGTCTAGCACAGTCAAAGATGAAAACAAGCATTTGAGAAAATGGCCATAAAAAGTACAAGTTCCAAAAATTCCAGACGTTGTACATACTTGTGCCATAGCCCACAATCAGCACCCCGTGGTCCAGCGACTTGGGGTTACAGAAGATCCTCCAGGGGTGAGAAACACCGCCGAAGTAGAATTGCATTGCAGCAGCATTGATGCCGATGGATATGGGACCATTGCTGGCCGTCCACTTGGCCATCTCTGTCATAACGAGACAACAAAAATTGAGGGACACTGATTATAAACTCAGGCTCTGAAAACAGGATCTAATGGATACTTGACACCTGATCAACAATGGCAGGTTTGATTTTGTGGTCTTAACATCTAAAAAGTCACAAACTCTGACACAACTTCTATAAAAGGGATGCACAACTTCAGGGTGAAACATTGATCGTTGATATTTCAGAAGTTATGTGATGTGCCACAAAGAGGGTATGGACAGTGCAGCTTGCGAAGTAAAATACAGCACCCCCATAACAAACATAACAGGCTTCATAAAAACATGTGACTGAGCTGTACTGTTCAAGGCAGTTTGCAAAGAAACTTAAAGGCTTTTCAAACATTTGTTCTTTCCACCAATCTTGAGTACATCCACTGAAAGACACTTCCTCACTTTACTAACCTTCTTCGTTGGAGGAGATCTTCACGGAGCTGTTGATGTAAACTGTGATGTCCTTCTTGTCTAGCTCACACTTTTCATCTTCTGCCTTGTAGGGATATTCAGTCTCGGTCTCTAGACCGCCTGAGTGCGTGGGTTAAAAAAGACAAAAGGACGGATGAAGACTTGCTCTTTTGCAGAAAAGAAGGACAAGGGTTTACTCTATGGAATAAGTCTTCACACACTGGTTCTCCTCCAAACCACACTCTCCGCAAACCTGCCTCACTTAACTGTTCACACAGTTGGCATATACATGTATGTGCAAATGTTCACAGATCCATTTGTTAATTATGCAATCCAATCTGACCAATCCGACAGGTAAGTTTGTTGCCTTCACAGTAAGCATTTTTCTCTGTCATCTTATGTGGTATAAAAAATTTGGAGAAGGACTCGGGGGTTACGGAAGGAAAAGCAAAGAATCACTATCACAAACCAGAGGCCTGCTGATCGTAACTGTCTGATCTGTAAATACACCAGTGCTGCTTAATCTGTGATGTGACCTTATGGCTAACTGTTGCCTACTCACCCATCTTAATGGTTGCCTGGTATGCATTACTTGGCAAGCCCCCATCACACCCTTCATCCACCTTGTCGCAGTCCACCAGTTCTAGAAACGAAAAACATTCATTTGAGAATTGCTCCACATGTTTGCTTGTGTTAGACCTTTTCAAGTATGTATCTAAAATGAAAGTTGCTCCTTGCTTGCCCGGGCAAAGTTACAACTGGTGACTTGTACGAATCACACAAGAAAAGGGAATATATGTACAAGGCTAAAATGAGCATGTCACCATGTGTAAGTGATATCTGATAATATCTGCCATTCAAAGGTGCCGATTTCCTACTGTTTCTGTTCACTGGGCTCATAAGTATCTGAACATTTCTGATTCCATCCCCAAATCCTGCAAACAGCTTGATGTGGCATATTTCAAGTGCATATGGCCATCCAGAAACCATCTCTGTCCTCATGGGTACCCATGTATGCTCTTGAGAAAGGTACCGGTACTAGGAGTAAGGTTTATTCTATAAATTTAGGGTCCAATTTTTTTCATGTCGCTTTCACATCTAACAACGATTTCATAAGTTCAGAACCCAGTCTTTATAATTTCCAAGAGTGATTAGCTAATATGCAATCTGTCAAACAAATTAAAACAGTTTGAATTTGGTTTCAATGTCAGCGAGCCAGTTCCCTATTTGCTAAAAAAACAAGGTCATTTGGGAACCAAACACATGTGGGGAGCAATGAAGGGACGTGCTGAGAGGGCAGATCTCACACAAGTCTCTGCATGACCTCGGACATACAGCTGGGGGTGCTCCAAATTCTAATTAATTGGCCACATGTGCCCGTAATACTGCTGAGTTCACGTCGTAACTAGTACTTGGGACACGATCGCTATGGGTAGCCAACTCACGTTGTTCAGAGAGGGACACCAGGTTCCCTTTTGCGAGCGCCCACTGTCCCTCGATGTTTCCCGTGGTGGAGAAAGCCCAGCAGGACCCGCACTGCCCCTGGTTCTTGACGGGGGTCACGGCGCCCCGGGTCCGCCAATCAAAGCTGGCTGGGGTGGGGCCACTCGGGATCTTGGCCTGTTGGAGGTCATCTTGTGGAGGAGACTTGGCCGTCCTCTTGAGGCCTGTGTACATCTCTTTAAACTCGTTAGCTGAAGGGAGTACGCAAGAAGAAAGTGAAAAAAATAATTTAAAAAAGAAGCTTTCTTCCATTTTGAAAAAAAATCTGCTTGAAAAAGTCACTCATAAACTCTTCAGGATTTTAGAAATACACTTCATATGAAAATGGAAACTCACACAAATGTACATGTACTTCCATTTCGATTTGAAAGGACTTGTACAGTCACTTGTACACTTCTAGAAACAGTAGTTATCACAACAATAACAGATGACTTGAAATTACTGAAAAATTTCCTCTGCTTCACTGGAACAAATGCGCATTTAGAGGCAAACGTTGTTGCCAACCAAGTTAGAACTTTCTGAAATAAGAGAACGTCTACAGGTTTAAATCAAGCAAGTGCCCAACCAAATGTGGCAACAGTCAAAAATCGACAATGCCCAAAAGGAAGCTCTACGCTTGTTGCACATTTCTTGTGAAGCGGCTTACGGTGAAGATCGGCAAACTTGGTAGCACCGTAGGTTGCAGTGCCCCTCTCGTTCTCATTGTAGACACGCACTCTCTCCATGTTGTCACTGAAGAGGTAGTACCTCTTAACATATTCTAGGAATTCACAAAGACAAGATGGCAGATGAAACTGTACACAGCACAGTAGATAAATGTAGGGAAACTTTAGATGAAGGTATTTGCCTGTACGTGTAAATATTTATTGTGGTCACATTCAACACCAATTTCTGAAGTCTATCCTATTTTGTATGTCCATCACATTCCATCAAGTCACAAGCTATTCAAATAAACTGTGACAAAAGTATTCCTTAGCCCTAACAGTCCAAAATCCTCCTATTTCAATACATATACACCCTTGGGGGTTAGGGTTAGTCTTTGAAGTTTTTCAAATTTGTTTTTTACTTTTCTAGCAAAGGTTTTGAGCTTTCCCATGTCACACAAATCTAAAAAGAAATGAAATACATTCTAGATGGGTCTCGCTTTAATTTTTACCACACTATGTGAAGCAATCTTTATAAATACCTGCATGAAGAATGAATGACAGCAACATTTTTGGAAGATGACTTATTTTGGGAGGATGATATTAGTTTGAAAGCAAAACTTGCAAGTGTAAAACATTGACTCAATACCAAAAGCTCATCGGATTATTCTGTCACTTTTGGTATTCTAAATATACATATAGCCTGCTTGAGAAAGAGGCAAAAGGCAAAAATGCAGCTAAAAATAATGTAAACTGATACTAGTATGTAAAAATACCTTCATCATTCTTTTCATAGCGGCGGCTGAACTTCTGTCTGAAATCTTCAAATTCCTGGTAGTAGGGATAACTGTCAAAGACCTGCCATAACGAAGTCAACAAGAGTGTCACCATTCAGGAAAATCCAATTAAATAGTGTGCACATACATGTACATTGATACAGTTCCTAGGCATTCTTTTTGGGTGAGCGACTTTCCAGTAAGGTATGTGTACCAAGACCCAACCCTGCTGAATAAAACAAGATGGAACAAATGAACCCATGGAACTTACATGTACTTGCCTCTGGGCATAGAACAGTATGTGTGCATAAACTAGCCATTCTGAGACAATGGATGCAGTTTTTTTTTGTTTTGTTTTGTGCGATTTATGTTTTAAAGACATCAAATCTTATGGTATCTTATAATCCATCTTTGAAATAGTTTGTTGTACCCGCTCCTACACCTGATTCGCACCAGCCAGCCAACACCGCAAGCTTGGTGGTCGAGTGGTTAAGACGTCTGCATTAGTAAGCAGGAGGTCATGGGTTCGAGTCCCACCCGAGTACGCTTGCAGTTTTTCTACAAGCCTTCGGGGGCATACACTGAGTATACAGTGTTAAAAAACACATCGGGCAAGGCAAAATTCAAAATTAATTTACATCTCCCCGGCGCAAATCCATCTTTGAAATAAATCTTATGGTTGTTCAGCTCAGACAGAGTCTCCTGATTTTTAGCTTTGGAGAAGTTGACTTATTTGGGCAACTCAAAAAAGTACAAGGCCTCTTATTTTGACAGGTACATATACATGTACATGTACCTGACCAGAAGATTATGGAGGCAGAAACATCACAGGGTATGGTATACAGGTAATTCCTTGTTTTACACTGAAAGGGAATATTTTAAAATAATGTTGAGTCATTTCGAATATTTCACTATTCAAATATTTGACATTTAATTCGATCAAATAAATCCGAAAAATTCGGTCATAAAAACGGGCAGATTGTTGATGAACAAACCATATACAAAACAGTTGCAATACACACACAATGGAACATTATGATCACTGTAATACATGTAGCTCCTCACATCTAGGAGTATCTCCAACTATGATTTAGCAAGATTTAAGAGAGGAAAAATACTTCTTGTCCTGTTGAAAATTTCTATTCCTTTTAAATTTTTAAATTAATAATTCACTTTTTGAATCGTAAGATTTCTGTCACTTTTCATTTGTATCTGCTTGAAACATGCCTCTATAGTGCAATTTTTCTCATTTAAAAGAAAAGAAAATTTGTCCTTCCTTTTCAATGAAGTTTGCATTCGAATATTCAAATTTGGAAAATAATATTTGAATTTTCGATAATCCATTAAATATTCGGCAGAGCTCTATTTTAAAATGACATAAGACAAACAACTCTTAATTTGAAGCTTAACATCACACACAAAAATCACACACACACCAAAATAATTAAAAAAACATCAAAACTCTAGATTGAGGCTTCATTGTCCAAGCTTTCAATTTCACTATGACGACACACACTCCAACATCCACAACAATGTACATGTACTTCAAAAACTCTACAAGTTGGAATATGTCTTTTATGTCAAGTTGGAATATGTCTTTTATGTCAAGTTACAGCACATGCACAATAATCACAATGTGTTCTTCAAATGTAAATGCATTAGAGAGCCACAGGAGGACAACTCTGTTTGGAGCAGTCTTCCACGATTTTAGAATGAAATTTCATCTTCTTGAGAGGTTTTCCACTCTGGACAGGAGTTATAAAACCACTCTCTCAGACTGGAGTAGCCACCGCTCTTTTCAAAGAACCATATTAGGGACCATTTGAAATATAACAAGTGGTGTCCTTCCCTTTTTCACACCAAAACAGAAAGCACTCCACGTACAAGAGGAAGCTGTTCTGTGATATCTGGCTCCAGTAAAGATGAGGAAATACGCACAATAAAAAAAGAAGACAAAGCCATCATGAGATGACTACATGTACATGCACAAGTACGTGATGGAAAACACAGCTCAAGCATGTCAAGTCACATCTCCTCCAGCCTGGTTCAACATACCGATATTGAGCAATATTTGCACAAAATTTCACAGTAATTGGAAAGTCACGAGTATCTATTTACCATGTGACAGTCATACATACATGTATTTATTTCTAGGTCATTTCCCCTTTGCCATTTACCCAACTCCATATGTATATTATTTTTCTTTGCCTCGACCCTTGCTGTGAATTACAGCATAGTTATCAAGTCTACTAACCGGGTTAGATTTTTGTTAAAAGCTGTTTTGATGACATGAACTTGTGTCTCATTTAGGTAAATTACAAAAAAGGTTAGAAAACCATGAAGAATGATTAAACTTTTCACACACAAGAATTCGGAGGTCAAAAATCAAGAACAGATCATACCCTTTACTTTTTGTCTGTTACCTTGTCGGTTTCTTTTGTGCAATCGAATCCTTCCAAACTTCTCCTCTTCTGCCAGGGCACCACCAATACACTCAGGGTGCACCGCTCCTTCTGTTGAATCAAGCATGACCAAGGCCAAAAAAAATAAAAATTGCTATTTTGAGGGTGAATTCAGGCTTACATGCCCACATGGTACTGCTCCTGCCAAAAATAGTCTGAGCATTACCTAAGGCACATCCAATCAAGCTAAGTTTGTTTGGAGATATGATCCAAAATATTGACTTTCTTCAATACAAACTGTGAGGGAAGAACATTTTTCTTTCACCTGACATCATAATTCTTGTGAAATCAACAGGATCTACATGTATGTATGGGGTGAAAAATACAGTTTATCCCAACAAACCTTCCTGCAAAAGCTCCACAAACCGACATATATATGTACCGGTACCCACATTCCATCTTACAGTACATCTTACAGTACATATTTTCCCCTAACCACCCACAAAAATTTGTTACTACTTTTGCAATGGAAAGAAACTTCTCCAAATCAACCCCCCGCACTGACATTTACTGATATTTTAAGTATAATGCAGATTTCAACCATACACATGAATTTTGTTTTCTTACAATTTATGTGTACAAACCACAATTTCTAACTTTGTAACCAAAGATCATATTCACTAGATTAAATTCAACCTTTTAATCAGCCACCTTTTAATGAAAATGAACTCAATACCCATAGAGATTGATGCTTGACAGTGTCACACCTGTTTGTTGGAACCTGCCCTGAACTAAAGTATAGCCATGACAGTCCCAAATCCTCTGATTTCAATCTAATTTTACATACATGTACACCCTAGGGGGTTAGGCTAACGTGAACATGAGCTCCATACTATTCACAAATTCGAGGAAACCCTACATCCTATGATCCCATCTAAAGAATCTTATTAGAGCCATTGACCAGAAATGGAAGTGGTGATTAATAAATAAGTTGATCTTTTTGTGTTAAAGCTAGATGTAGGTAACTGTTTAGATGTATGGGGGTCATAATCCAGGGTCAAGTTATGGATGACTTGTATAATAAACCACTAAATCTGATGTGCATTATTGCAGACTTTACTTGTTTGTTCCAGAGACCCAGGTGAAAAAATAGGAGAAAATAGGAAGCACAAATTGTAATTTGAAAAGGGGCAAAAGTAGAACTTTTGAGGACAAAGCAGGGACGAAAGTAGGATTTCTGTGGTCATTCAAGAGTAGCTTGCATTATACCAAGCTGATGAACATAATGAATGGTAGAATTCCCTTTTGTTAAGGTGCACCCAAAGGGGTACATGCAAGGGTACAACATTCAGCACCTGGGATCTGCAACTCCTATGCATATAAGCCTGTCATACGATTTACTGTTATTAAACATATTCCTCGAGATTTCATTTTTCGGAACTGTTGGACAAAAAGTGCAGAAAAAAATAGGAATTTCCAGGAGAAAGAAGGAAAATTAGGAGAAAAATTGTTAAAAACCTACCAGTACTGCAGGAAAAAGTAGCAAAAGTGTGAAGATTTACTAAAAAGCCTGTCAAAAACTTATGACAAAAAGAATGGCTTCCAGTTTCCTCTGAAAGTCACAGCAGGGTCCAGGATACAAATAATCCAGCATCCCGGCCCCCATGTGACTACCAATGAATTACAAACTACCAGTACCTTTTCCTTAGGGTTGAACTTGCAGTCTTCCAGGTCAGTGACGGCATCACTCTTGGTGCAAAGTGTGTTCCAGATGGTGATGTTCATACGATACAGAGTTCCAGCAACAACCTGGGGGGGGGAACAAACAAAAAACATTTTAATTTAGTCAGTTTTTTGGTTCACTGTTTCACAGTCCATTTTTCAATTTCTTTATTAACACGTTATTCTTCCATGCACATCAGTGCGGCTGTTTACAATACACAATAAACTTAGCAATACATGTTACATTTGAATTAAATGTAGTACTCTGAGTTATCTGACTGCACATAAATATAACGATTTGAGTTCCCAGACTAAAGACCCTGTTGCTATACCACATGATTTGAGCCAAGCTTTTGCATAGCAACCATCTCTGGAATGGCCTGGTTCCTTTGTGCTCTTCTTATCCACTGAGAACAGTGTATTGATGCAAGGTGTCTCTTATGTAACTAAGCAAAAGCTTGCCCCAAATCACAAGGTATAGCAACAGTGTCATTAGTATGGAGAATTCAAACGGTTATGTTCTCGTGATTTTGAAGGACTAAGTATACCAGATTTTATTCAACTTTAACTCGCAAAAGGTTTATTGATAAACTGCAAAGTACTGTACAGCTGGTTTTGAAGTTTGTACAATACATGTAATTTACAGGGTATCGGTGCAGGAATTTTACCTAAATATTTTGATCTGTTTTATTTCGGCTTTTACAGGAAGACTACCATAAAATTTCAAACCGTAAATGTTCATCTGTGTATGAGACCGCCATAGATTCTCCATAGATTTCCGGAAGTGAGTGATGGGTCAATTTTTGGCAGGATATTTCTCTTTTAGGTCAGGTAATTTTTCAGTTTCACTAGCAAATATTTTCCAAATCCCTTATTGCACGTTGGATTTTTTAAGAAGTAACTTAATGAAAAAAATATTACAAATTCTAAAATCTGTGCACGTTATTTTTCCTATCCAAGGGTTCCGGAAGCACGCCATCAGGGGTCAACTTTCAGGCTCTAAACGGTACCAGCTGTACAGCGTACGCATAAAGAGAGTACTGTGTACATTAAGGATGGGTTACTCTATTATCGCGGTAGTTATCACATTTCCCAATCGAAGTAAAGATTGCTCGCTCACCTTTCTGAATTATCCTATCCTTGCTGTTGTTTTTTACTTTTTAACTTGATTCATAAAATTTTGCTTGTGGTTCAATTTATTTTCCTCTACGATAGCTCAGAAAATCTCTGTGCACACCGTATGCATGTGGAGGTGGAATAGATTACCGCAGTACTGAGAAATGGTTTGTACATGTACGATGGCCTTTAAAGCACTTTATTTATGAATAAATATAAAAAGAATGAGTTTGTTTTCAGGGGATACAAAATAGCCTCATTTTGGGATACTGTTCCATTTTACCTGCAATTGACTCCATTTTTCCAGTCTTCTCCTTAAAGATGCTAAATGCCGAGGACATCAGATGGGAACATTTGCACTGCATCACGCTTTTTAATCCAGAAAGGAATGACTTACTTTATTTCACCACAGCTTATTTACCTCAATCTTAAATGTAGCAATAACTCTGACATTCATCTTATTACTTAAATTGGTGTTTTGCCGAAGAAATAATATGTGGGTATTGCAAATTTCATATTTTAGTGGACTCACTCTAATTTACTGATGTCTTAAACAACTGTTAAAAATGTTTTCTTTCTGAGTCCTAATTCTTCAAGAGTTAGAATCATCTCATTAGACCTGAACTACATGTATTTTATTCAAAATTGATCCTGTTTACGTCACAAATTCTAAATATAAGCTGTAAGTTCTTTAAGCAAAAATGGTGACAATAATGCCGACGTAATTGTTTGCTAATTGCCCTGGGCGTGGGGGGTAAAAGTACAATGGATACAAGTCCACTGTAATGGAGATTGGGGGCAGGCAAGCTTTACGCATGCAAAAAGTTCAATGCAGAAGCTCTTATTTTGACTCTGCAAAAAATGGGCATTTTCGCAGTTAAAATGTGCCTTTAGACACCTTTGGCCATTTTGAAATTGACATATGGGAACCCAGCAACGGACATCCAAGGGCATGGTGGCGTTAGAAATAACTGTTAAAATTTAAAGTTATGTATAGACGGTAGGTAATGATGGACACAGAAAAATTACATCTTTTGTCAAAACTTACGCGAACATGCAGAATTTTTCTCTCTGTTTCAATAAAATTTATCCTCAGGCCATAAATTATTGATTACGTGGGCGAATATTGCCGATTAGGAACTCACTGGCAACGCAAAATTCAAAATTTCTGATAGCGCAATACTGATGATATTGGAACCGAGTATACGTACGTATACCCACCTGCTCTTGAGCTTGTCGAATTTCCACCAGCTTGGTCTTGAAGTAGTCATTTCGCCTTGAATTAATTTCATCTACAGCGAATCTTGCCAATTTTTGAATGTTGCCATCATCGGGGTCGACGTACTGCCACCCTCCGACCAATTTTCCCAATGCTTCGCGAGAGAATAACAGAAAAACAGCCCAGAGCGTATACCTAGCGATACCCATTTTGGAGAAGTGCAAAAATAAATGACATGAATGCGTATTGATCAGTATAGTCGCTGCAATGAGTTACACAGTGATGGCCCCCCTTTTATAGTTAATGGATTGTTCCATTTATTACCAGTTTCCAAGCAGTTAAATAAAAACACAAGAAATACAGCTTTAACCTTTCAATTAATTAGTTATATAATTTATAAATACCCTTAATCCCGCCTAAAAGTGAAATACTTGTAATTTTTTTGGATGCATCGATTATTTGTAGAGGGTATTATTTACAGCAGAGAATGTCACATGACAATCAGCATGTGACCTCACGGTGGCATGTGATTGCCGAGCAAAAATCGGATCGGCGCATGTTAATGTATATGTATTTGTTGCCGAGTGTGACAAATTTGACAAGCTGCGTGGATGGTGTCTTGATGCAACTGGGTGGGAGTAGAGTCTTCGCCTAATTATTATCGCTAGTAGTAAGTGAATTTTGGTTTTATAAATTAAATCTACCATTATGTGCGTATCAGTTAATTTTTTTTAAAATCAAACATGTCAAAATTTAATGTTAGTGGAGAACTGTTGAACTAGGCCTACATCATGATGTACATGTAGGCCTACATGTATATCATCATGTATTTTCAACATGACAATTCAGCCTCAGGCGCATAAATATTTCTGTTTTCTTTTTGAAGTGATCGTGGAGAGGATGTCATAAGAAACATTTTGATATATGTTTGGATTCCATCGGCTTCTGCAAAGCATAGAAATACTGATTTAAAACAGGAATATTTTGAGATGTTTTGATATTTGTACATGTGTAATGGAGTGCAAACTGTGATTTTTTTGTACACAAAAATGAGTGTGGATTTTGACTGAAAAGCTGAAAATTCACATTTCTATAAAATGTTTGTTCTTATTCGTGCCTTATTCACTGAATTAAATTCGGCTTCGCTCACAAATTTTGAAATTATTAGAAATTAAATAGAGGAGCTAGAGTGCGCGGAAAAAGACAAATTTTAATCACAATTTTCTATTTAAGAAAATGAGTTTCCAAATAAACAGCGTCCTCGCTCATTTATGCATATCCCACCTCAGGTTCAGGTTTACTTTATTTTCCACACAAGGGTGGAGGGAGTCCCTAAAAAGCAGTACTTATTGAGTAGCCCCCCCTTTCCTAACTACACATACAAATACCACATTCACATAGACATTACATTTAATTGGAAATTTTAAAAAGAGATGAATACGACCTGTAACCCTATGAGAAATACTCAGTTTGCATATAATTGTTCAGTAATAATTATTGTAATTATTCAATTCATATAATTATTCAATTTGCCATCATGGTGATGAAATATGCATGAAGGCCCAAAGTTTTCTAATTCCTTACATTTGTATTCTCCCATTGTTTAAATTAAACCTCAAGTCTTACCTCATACATGTATCTGATTATTTTAGTTCAAGTTAGCTTCTTAACAGGTTAACGGGTTACTTCATGTAGGTACTGCACTCACATGTACTTTTTTATTTTCCCATTCCATTGATTTGTAATGCTTGGCATATTCCACATTAAAGGAGATCCCTATTCGACGAGCTTCGATTCTCAGGGATCTCCTCCCACATCCTGATGTAAATGTATGCGCAACCTCTAACTGGAAAATGAACGTAAAAATGTATTTAAACCATATGTAGTAAGACTGACATCCATGACTGCATCGTCACTGGGTCCCTAATTTTGCCTCCTATTGTTAAGTCTTATTGTTTTTTTCATTATTGATTAACACCTTTTATCATAAATTTATGGTAAATATTATTATACTCAGTGAATGTCTATCCCCACTCTTTGCCCCTTGGTCAGCTGTTGGTGGAGGTTGATCGTTTGCATTGGTCAAACCTTTCCAGCCTCTTGCTGTGGCTTTCAAGCATGAGCACGGCTGGTCTGCGTTGGGCTGTGTTTTCATGTCATGCAATGCGAGGTCAAAGTTCGCTTTCCTTTCTCGCTCAGTTGCAAAGTGGCAGGCATGCAAATTGAAGTTGCACGTGTGAAAGTTAGGAGTCGCGGATATGCAAATTTGAAGTTGTACATGTGCTAATTGCCTCAGACTAACTTTGGACCAATGAAAAGGTTACTGTTGCGTGGGGACGCCTTAATTGGCGGGAAATGCAATCTGTTTGTCACTCTTTCACAGCTTTCCAAACGTGTTGGTCATTTTCAATCTTCTGGAAAATTTCCCCAACACCCCAGTGCCCCTCCTTCCTCAGGTTCATATTGGGGAGGCTTCAATCCTGTTCACTTTCTGGCTGGCAATTGTTGGTGGGAAAAAGTCAGCCAGCCACCCAATTCCCTGCATGTTTGCATTTTGGGGGTTAAACTTACAGTATCTCTTATTGTTGTGGTATTATGTAACTTCACTATAGTATAGCACCCTCCTTTCCCAAGGGGCTATACACTTGTACATGTACATGTGCATGAATTCCTGACTGAATTTTCAACATCAGTGGGAAAATGAAATGTTTTGCATAGTGTAGGTAATTTCACTCCAGACTAAATGTTCAACATAAGTTCAGCATAACATTTTGTGATGATAATGTCCCATGTCCCAACATGGTTCAGGTCTGGTGTACCCATGGTTTGGGTCTGGTATACCCATGGTTTGGGTCTGGTGTGCTCAGTGTTCGGGTCCGGTGTACCCATGTCTTACTGTTTAAGTTTGGATGTTAACAGATTGAATCAGCGTCCACAGAATAGATTTCTGGCTGTGGCACAGCTACAAAACGGAAGACTTTGTGTGTGCTCTCACTTCCTGTATGTGCATCAATATACATATTATATTCTTTGGTGACTGTCAAGAGATGTGGTAAAAATAATAAAGAATGAAATGAACTAGGCCTACTATTGCCGACCATGTCCAAATGTTAAAGATTGACAATTTGCCAAGCCCTAGGCCTGTCGGTAGTTACATGTACTTGAACTAATTATTAACCCATGAAAAGCCATAATGAACATGATGGAGGTCTGACACGTTTGTGGACAGTACTCACTAACCCCTGCCCCTAGACCCAGTAAGTGGGGTGAAGTACTCCTTAAAAAAGTGACATAACAGCGCCCCATTCTTTGGTGTTCTTGGAAGTGCATGGAGCTCCCTTGTGCACATAGACACTACGTGGAATGGTGAGGTATGCACACTAGATTTTAATCACTCCTAACTATTGATTATAGTAATGTACATGTACAAGCATGAAGTAAGGAAAAATAGGGTCGTCAGTATTTATGTTCGAACTTACATGGAGCTTACATGTATGCCAGAAGTAAATCAAGCACTAATCCTGGTAATGCTCATGTTGTCAGAAATATGTGATTCCTGATGTTTTAACTAAGCATGGAGCTGGCATTATAATGCTCAAACTAGTTTATACCAGATTTTATATCTTTTTGGAAGACAAATGTTTTGATTGGAGATTTACAGGTACGCTGGACTTTGACCTTCAATCAACCTTGAAATTTAAGGTTAGACAATCTTGACCCTGGGGGCCAAAAGTGTTGCCCAACTCAAAATCTGTGAGATCCAGAAATATGAACTTTATTTGTTCAGGAGGTAAATGTAAAGTTGAGAGAATGTGGTCATTTTTGAAAAACTAAAATTGCTTGTACATGTAATTTGATACATTTAATGTCACACCAAATAGAGCCTGAAAGTTGACCCCTGATGGCGCGCTTCCGGAACCCTTGGATAGAAAAACGTGCAGAGATTTTAGAATTTATAATATATTTTTTTGTTCAGTTTCTCCTTAAAGAATCCAACTCGGAAAAGGGACTCTGGAAAATATTTGCTAGTATATCAATTTATAGAAACTGAAAAATTACCTGATCTAAAAGAGAAATATCCTGCCAAAAACTGATCCATAACTTCCGAAAATCTAAAATACATGAAGAACAGTGCAATGAAACAGTCTCGTACGCAGATGAACATTTACGGTTTGAAATTTTATGGTAGTCCATCGGTAAAAGCTGAAACAAAAACAGATCAAAATTTTTTGCATAGTCTTATAATTTAGAAGTAATAAACTGAAAGCAACATTCTCCTTCAATTACAAAAGATTCTAATCTTTTATCTAACCTTTGCTGATGACAACTGTGTGATGTCAACTCAACGGAATCTGGAACCCATCGACTGCAAATTTTTTGCAACGTTGTGCGTGTACAGTCTCCTTTTCACGTAAGCACAGGTAGTGAAAACAAAGGTGCATGAACAAGAAGACCTACATGTAGGTACGATATCGCCGGAAGTGAAAGGTCTTTAAGAAAATTCGTTTTTTACCCATCTCCAGGTGACTTTCCAAGGTAAAATTCCAACATGAGTGTCTCATGGGGTGGTTTCAGTTAGGAATTATTCTTCAAAAAGTTATCGAATGTGATAGGACGGCCCAACGTAAAATGCCCATAGGAAGACCGCGCAAGGGCTCTTGAAGCTCACTGCATGACCTTTTACTTTCAGGCTCTATACATGCATGAGCATGCACGCATATTTGAGGATCAGGGTTACTTGCCATGTTTCAAGTTTATATGTTGTATCTTCTGGAAGAAAAGTCATAAAAAGCCAATAAGTAACTTGGCTGATGAGCTCAATCAACTGAAAACCTTCTTCGAAGCAGACCTCCATGCAGAGTGGGTGGGAGTCAATATGCAGTCCCTGAAACCTCTCATCCAAACTTCACCCATGAATTGAAAAATATGTTCCTTTTTGCCTCTGAACAATTGCCTTCAAAAAAACAAGGCAAGTTTGTTTGACGTCACATTGAGTGGAGAAGCTGTGTACACAGAGCATTTGGGAGTTTGGAGTTTATTTTCTATATGTCACAACTAAGTTCAATGGTAACCTGTAAATACAGGTGGTGACAGATGGGGGCACCAGGAAGATACAAGATAAATACAAAGCTTGCTATTTATGAAGTGTAAATACATGTATGTACAGGTAAACGTTGCTGGAGGGTCTCCAGGTGGCAAATGCTTTTTTACATACATGTACATGATTTGTTTCATGACATCATTTTGTAGCACTGCGGCATTACAATTTTTAGGCTTTCTTAGCAGGCATAAAATGAACCTCTAATAAGTGATTTTATACATGTAGATCATGTCACATACAAATTTGTGACCCACTGTGTGAAAGTTAGTCTTAAGTCGCTAGGGCCTCTTTTTGAGTTTTCATTTGTATTTTAAAGAGCAAGTTGATATTTTTGTTTTGATGTTTCACTCAGTTTGGCATCCTGATGAAAGTGGATCCTCCATGGTGAAAAATGCTATGGGTTCCTATTGACTTACAATGTACACTGTGCAAAATTATTCTAAAGGACTTTGTACTCCTAAGTGGCTCTGGCGACTTAAGACTCATTTTCACAGAGTGGGTCACATTTATGCCTAATGGTGTCTTATGTTAAGTGCAGTAAGAGAGTAAAATGAAGCTATACAGAGAAGAGGATGACATGCAGTCTTCCATGGAAAGAACCGAGACTGACACATGTCGGAAAGTGATGATCTTCCTGGTGATAGTGCAGATACTGGTGGCTGTGATAGTTACCTTCACATTCCTTGGGATCGGAGCAAGCAGGCCCGAACCAGACCACTGGGAGAAATGCACTGACAACTGCAGGTGTGTGAGTAGGATGTTTCAGTTGCAGAAAGCCTAAGTTTATTTGCTTTTTTGGGGCAGGGGGATTTGATTAGTCAAGACAAGGGAAAGGGTGCATGGTCTCAACTTTTTTTATCTTTTTTTCGGCAGGTCGATCACATATAGGTTTTAAGGAAATTTCCTTAAGTCTGTGTAATTCTCAAAAAATGTATTGTATATGTAAATGCTCAGGGGTGTGGATGCAAAAAATGTCCTTGCATGGCTGTGGCTCAGGATTTCAGCATCGATTCTCCTGATCTGGTCTTGAACAACGTTTACGTTTCCGCTGAAAATGAATTAAACATACATGTAATAATTTTCACATTACAAATTTCCCTGGGCTTCAAAAACCACTTATGTTGGAAAGGACAATTTAAATTTCTTTGTCAAAATCGTGAATTTATCCCAAGTGCAAAGTTCGGGGGCCCTTTTGTTACTGGATCGTGTTTTGGGTAATTCCAGAAATTAGGGGTCCAAACGTGTGACATTTTCGTGGCCCATTTAGAACTGACCTTTGTTATTTGACTTGAAGTATCACCAGAATTGATTTCAAACTACATGTATTACTATTTGTTTGGCAGGTAATTTGCATTAATTCACCACTCTTGGAAATTAGAAAATGTGTTCTGAACTTACAAAATCACATGTCAGATGTGACAGGGACACAAAAAAAATGGACCGCTTATTTCTGGAATTACCCTTTTATCCTTTGCTTGAGACCAGTCACTTGATGAGTTCTTGACAAGTAAGAACGGCTAGACTTTCAAGGCACCTAATTATTCTCTAAGTAAAACATTGACAGATTTGACTGTGCATTTGTGTGCAAAGGTTTGATGAAAGCTCAAAACGTTATGTCGACAACTTAGTCATTTAATTTCATCATGATTTTCATATTATTATTCATATATTAGGTTCATAATATCAACTTTGAAAATGCAGTTACTTTTGGTATTTATTTTTCCAATCATTTCAGCATCGTTTTAGCAGAAAGCATTCCTGCTAATTTGACCTTCCCGCCTGGTTCCCCATCCCATGTGTCAACATTTGATACCTGGATGAATCTCATCAACATGGCCACTAAGTCCATTGATATTGCTTCTTATTACTGGACCCTGAACGGGAAAGATGTCTATGTGGACCCCACTGACAAACAGGTAAGTTTTTTCATCAGTGGCGCACCCAGGGTTTGCCGTTTTGGGTGCAGCTCAACTGGAATTTGAGCTCATGATGTTCATGAAGATGTACATATATATATTGTAACTTTCTTTTTCAAAAATTGAAAAAAGTCCTCCTGAGCCTCCCCCTTCAGTGCACCACCGTTTTTGACTGCCCAAGTATTTTTCAACAATGGGAGACAGGTTCAAAAGTTCAGCACATAAACCCCATCCTTCCCTCCAAAGGTCCATAAATCGATGAGTAAGAAAACAGTCCCGTTACTGCAATTTTCCCACATTCCAGCTTGACTCTGCCTTTTTGAAAAGAATGTCAGACATGCAAGTGCCAATACTTCAGTGCTGCAGTTTAGTCCGTAAGTCATACCGGAATCACTACTTAATCAAAAGTTGCTTCACAAGCCTAGTCTTACGACAAAGGGGATGTGAACCATTGCAAAGGAATGCCTCATTTTACATGTAAATCAAAATACAGAAGATTTACATGTATAAGATGCCAGTATCTACCAAATATGATGCTCATGGCACATTACAAATATACCGGTAAATCAGGTAAAATTAGCAGAAATGAAATAATGAAACGATCGTTGAATAAGTGGTTTTAAGAGAAACCTTGAAGTAATTTTAGTATTTACAGTCTGTGACTGTAGTTGCAGCTGATTGAATTTGTGATGGGATCAAAACGATGCCATTATATCATCTTTGCATGTGATCCACTTTTCCAGAAAGTGTGTAAAAAAATCACATACGTACATGTGGCTCAAAAAGCCCACGTGTAAACTTTCATGTGAATATGACAAACCAGTCTGTTCCGGGGATATAACATTCCATGGAGTTCAACTTAACTGCAAAATAGGCTTTGAAAATGTTGAGTCTAATACACACTTAGGCTCCAAGTTCGTTCAAAGACACCTTAAATCCCCCGGCAATGCACAAGTTCCCTTGGAATATTTTTGTTCATAAAACTTGAAATTTTAGTGATCAAGATTTTTTTTCTGACAAAGAACAAAAATTGACATTCCACAAGACATGTCACCCTTCTCAACTTTGAGCAGGCCATTGCATGGAAAGGTAGTGCGATCTGTATTTGAATTTTCTAGAAGGGGTCACATATCCTCTTTTTTTTTTGCATAGGAGAAAAATAATGCAGCATTGATCCTTGCACGGAGCAAAGGCAAAATACAGTTTTTAAGCACATGACTTGCAAACCTGCATCAACTTGTCACATGATATAGGGAGAAGAGATCTTCAAGGGACTGATGAATGCCGGGACCAAACGAGGAATAGCGATCAGAATAGCACAGAACAAGCCAAGTGAATACCTGCCGAACAATGACACACAGAGTCTGCAGAAGGCTGGTGCCGCCCAGGTACGCAGCCTGGACTTTGATGCCCTGATTGGCAGCGGCATACTCCACACCAAGATGTGGGTGGTGGACCGCAAACATGTCTTTATCGGAAGCCCTAATATGGACTGGCGGGCACTGACTCAGGTACGTTTGTAAACAATACTTTTTCCCATGTTTCTTGCCCTAGCTAAAAAGCAGCTTTCAACTCAAACCATGGTTGACCATAGTCCAGCTTTACTCAAAGGAAAGGTGGTGGGTTTACTGTAAGTCCATTGTTTAGAACCAAGCCATAAGGTACAGATACATTGTTGGTTCTTAATCTTGTTTGCATCTAAGTAAAGAGGGAACTCTTAAAATAAAAATGATTGTGTGATATGACGAGCAGCTGCAAAAAGCCACCAATGACAGGGTTTCCAACAATGGTTTGACTATTATTGCATGATTGTGCATTGCATTTATGATGAAGGATAAAGAGATCAGCTGAGGGTTGAATCATTGTTTACGATCATACTTGATCCATACAAAGTAGTCTTGCACCTTTAGCTGCACTGCAGATGTAATAGCTGACAAAAGAGCTTTGTAATTAATCTTGGGAATCCAATCAATCTAGTGTTATTAACCCTCCTTTTGCTATAACCGTTAAAAACAGTAAAAAAATCCTTTCACTTGATTTGCCCCAGTTCACAGACACATATGGGAAATTTGACTGATTTTGACTGATATGACAACTGTGTCAAGAATGTATCTTTGCATAGGAGGGTTAATGTAATTATACAGGTGCGTGTGATGACATCACTATGTGTGTTTCATTGCACCATTCAAAATTTTACATTGGCTAATTGGCTCCCTAGAGAATCCTTAGCAAAAGCATTAACAGTAGCTTCAACAATTATGTTACTCAAAGTAGAGTGTCTTTAAATAAATTTGTTGTAATGGATATCATGTTTTCAGGTGAAGGAGCTAGGTGTTGCATTCTTCAACTGCAGCTGTGTCGCCAAGGATGCCGCCAAGCTGTTTGAAGTGTACTGGACACTAGGCAAACCAGGTGCTAGGGTACCAACCCACTGGCCCACCAATTACAGCACCCCCTACAACAAGATGGCACCCATGCAGATAAAGGCCAATGGGACCGACACTGATGTGTATTTATCGGTTAGTAAACACTTTGAGTGTTAGTTGCCCATCATCCCAATACCCGTGCTCAACGCCACGGATGCACTAATAAGCAAACCATATGCAAAGAATCTCTACTTTTTGCTTTGGACAAGTCCAAGAAGATGTCATTCCTGTTGGGCCATCACGCTCATGCACAGGTTTCAGCTTGAGAGCAGGCGTGCAGTTGGGCAAGTCACAACATCCCATTGGTCTGAGAGAAATGCAACTCACCTGTATCACATGCCTGTCGCAAACAGGATGGCCCCACCACAATGGCTTCTAATTCTAGTCACCAGATTAGTCTACAGCGTACGATTGTATAGTGGTAGTTTTAGTGCAGAATTACTTCTACGCTAAAACTTACTGTTGTGGTCATGTGTACATTCTGTAAAGTGTGAATTCCATGCTTAGGATACTCATTTAAACATTGGAACCGACAACGTGAAAGAAAAACAACTTAACTTCTGTCTTCAAATATGTTACTGCTGTTTGGATTTGTTTTCCTGTTGGCAATCACTATGTTCTGAATCTATTTTGGGATTTCCTGAGTTTGGGGAATTCAGTATTTTATATATAACCAGACATTTGATCAAATGGAAATGTTGAATACAGAATGCTGATAGACATGTTACAGTTTTCAATCAATGAATTTTGCCTTCTGCGACTTGACATGATTGTTGTTTTGTTTCACTTGCTGTCCGTGCAGAGTTCTCCTCCTCAGTTTTGCTCAGATGGCCGGACGAATGACATTGATGCCATTCTCGACGTCATGGACAATGCGGAGCGCTTCATTCATGTTGCAGTCATGGAGTACTACCCTTTCTTGGCATTCAGTGACCCTCAAAAGTGAGCTTGGACTCTAGTTTTCCTTCGACTTTTGAGTTAATTCAATTTTAATGAAGTTTTTTCCCCGCATGTTTTGGCTTGTCTTGTTTTGTCCTGTTTTGATTGAAAATTTTACAACTTAATAGCAGTGATTGAGAGCACGGAGATTTTAACATCCCATTGGCACGAAGGAGCACCCTTTCCTCATCATTTGAAATCCTCCATTGTTTCACCAACAAATCAACCACAAAACAGAAGTCTTGGATTTGTCTTTTTGGGCATTGAAAGTTTACCAGATTGAAGGATGCAATGTCCTTTTAAAAAATTTTTCTTGGGGGCGTGCTCCAACAGGAAAATTTCAGGGCTCCCAAGACATATTTATATCAAACCCCCTTCTCCTGATAATCTGTTGACACTCCTACATACATCTGTCAGTAGAGTTTATTAGACTGACAAAAAGCCTGTGTTGAATTTCTGTTTCAGATTTTGGTCAGTCATAGATGATAAGCTTCGTAGTGCTGCATTTAATCGTGGTATAGCAGTACGGCTCCTGGCAAGCTCGTGGAATCACACCAACCCAGACATGTTTGGATTTCTGCAGTCACTGGCCGTCCTCAACAACACCAGCAAAATGGACATAGAGGTGGTGAGTGGGCAAATTCTACTCAGTTTAATATGTTGTGGCACTGATACTGTTTGGTACTGACTTTGCCTTGCAGAGCAAATGATGTAGCATTTTGATTTTAGTGTGAGTATATGAATACAAAGTTTGTGGGAAATAAATTTAGGGAAAGTCCTCAGTGACAGCCATTGAATGAGTTTATTAACTCCCCATTTCTCTGAGTAACTGAGTTACATTCTCAGTTTAAATCATTGGGAAAGTACATGTAAGCCCCAAACTCTATTGAAAAGGAGGTGACACATACTGTATCAACACAGCAACAGCGCCCTAAGGTGTCAAAGAGTATTGCACATTATAGTAAAAAAACATTCACTTAATTTTCCAAAAGGTTGTAACACTTACATGTAACTGCCCCTGACCTTACACCACATTGAGGGGCAGTTTCGTTGGTTAGGAAAGTTGAGATTAACTATGGTTGTGGGGGTAAAAATATTGTCCCCATAATGTTTGGGCCCCACAACATCTCTGTTTCAATATGTGTGTTGTCTCCACGTATTGTGTACATATTTATAAATACACATTTGGACATGTATACAATACATTTTCTTGCATACAGTTGTGGGCATCTTTAAATTTGTATTTAATATACTTGTTACCTCTTTTTTCAGTTGTTTGGCTGAATGACCTTGCTTTCCTTCTAAACTACAAATGAATGATCACTATAACAAAAAATATTAATTATACAGCAACAAACAAGAGCTCTGTTCCTTGTGAAGTTGAAATGCTGAGGCATACAGTGTACGTCTCAATTAAGATTGAAGGTTATATTTTTCAGCTGCATAGACCATATGCCAAGTGCTTACAAAATTGCACACTTTTGCACTGATGTGTGAAAGCAAAGCTGGAAATGTTGATGCGTGCAATATAAAAGCAAGGTTGTAATTTTCACCTGGCAAAAGTCATAAGGCGTCTCACCTATGGACAATATGCCCTGTAACTTTAAACAATATTTGTGTAGGGATTAGAACGGTTGGTTAAATGAAACACAGGGCACGTGTATTTGATACGTGTACAGTAGTGGATGATAAGCATATGTATATGCACAGGTACGCACTTCACCTTGGCATTCAAAACATGGCCAGAAAATCTTATACATTAGTACAACTATATCATGGTGTTTATAATGAAATTGTGCTGACAAAAAGACTGTAATGTTTACACTTGGTGAATTCCTTATTTTGGCAGAAAATCTTCAAAGTGCCGTCGACCCCAGCTCAGGCCCAAATTCCATATGCAAGAGTAAACCATAATAAGTACATGGTTACGGACAAGCAGGCCTATATAGGTGAGTTTTTGGCTCATCATCGACTTTCAGCCCTCAAATAGTTACCCAGTCCTTTTCAAAACAAATTGGAAATCAGTTTATCTTGGAACTATTGCCATAGTAATGCAAATGTACCGAGAAAGTACATGTGAATATGTCAGTCTCTTACGAAAAGGTTTCCGATTGTTCTTTCAATGTATAGTTCCTGTGCATTCAATTGTTTTACTTTCTGTTGATCTGTTTCTTTTGAAATAAATTGTATTTTTGCATTTAAACTTGCTCCGCTTCAGTTGATCTGCGTTGTTAATGCATATACTTCACAGTACAGTAGCTGTTTCAACTGTATTTGCATGTGCAAACAGGGGTGTGCTTTCATAGCTGCCAACAGAAACATGTTTCTGTTTCAAGTTGGTCATTGGTTGGACGTTGTCATGTCTTCAGTTATGCCTCTGTGGTGTGACGTGCACTGTTCTGGCTAAATGAGATCCAACGTTTAGAGTTGATTTTTTGCTGGTTCAGAATGGCTGAAAAGTTTTCTGTCGTCTCCAAACATATAGATGTCCCCCAGTTTGTTGCATGTACAGTACCGAATCCCAGAGGGCACTTCCTTCTAAAATGTGATGAGAGAGCAGCAGTACACGTAATAAGATAATTTATTGCTGAATATTCTTTGGAAACTGCAACTGTCAGCAAAGTCGTCTGCTGTCATGCACTTTTTCTCTCTCGGATGATGTGATCATTTCCGATTCTGTTCTTTTTGGGGCTGCCTTAAAACATATTCCTGGTTATCCCTTCGATGTCACAAGTGAACATACTGGGATAGTATTCTCTTCCCAGCCCTCCAAATATCGTACTTAACCTGAAATCCACTCTGGATGCCCGGATGGCCTGCCATCGAAATTTACTCAATTCTTAATTCTTAGGTACGTCAAACTGGAGCAAGGATTACTTCGTTGAGGATGGTGGAGTTGGCGTCATTGTCAATCAGACATCGTCAGCTGCAGCAGGGAACTCGGGAGAGAGTTTAACGAAACACTTGCGGCAGCAAGTGGCCGACGTGTTTGAGCGTGACTGGAACTCGGACTATGCCACATACGTCCTATAATACATTTAAAGGTTGAAGGTTCACTCTATAAAGCTCGATGTTGGAAACTGTTTCAAATAACATGCTGTCAGTTCAAACATTGTGTTTATTTAGTTAATTTTCATATGCCAAAATGATGTGTACTAGTTTTACTTCTGTGGCATTTGTAATTCTGTAAAACATTTGCATGTATGTGCTCAACTTTCTCATTTCAAAAATCCATTTTAAATTGTTCATTTTGTTTATAATTACATTATTGTTAGGTTGTACAGAAATTTGGCCCTAAACCTGAGGTAGAGGGATGCTTGTCTAGGTTTATTCATGGATTAGTAATTTAAGATACATACATCATTTTTGTATAATGTTGTACCTGTGCCTTCTCAGATCATGACTGCCATTGTATTGTACTGTAAATCATAACATCTTCAAAGTGAGTATGTTTAAACAGAAGAAACTACCGTATATGGACACCTAGGCAAGCAGAAAGATGCTACTTTCTCTTTATTTTTCACTGTTACCATGTTGGACTCTCTTTCTACACATTTAAAAACACACTGCCCAGTCTTCCACTTACATGACTAAAGATATAACATGGAAATTTGGGAGTCCTTTATCAGATTTGTGCAGAACTTCTTGCCTTGTTTTTTGAGATTCTGCTCAACTGAGAGAAAAAAAAATGTATTGTTTGCTGCGCCTTAAAAGGTCAAGAAGAGTTTTGATTGTTGAAAAATGGACCTAGTCCACATTTGTATGTTCAAGAATTTATCCATATACTCGTAGTTATCATACTAGTTTTGATGTTGAATTAAAAGACAATTAGTTTGTGTAACTGTCCACTGTAATGATAATAGAAAAGGACTGTCTTTCTTTGTTGCACTTTGAAGTGCTGTGGATACATGAACCTGTAGTTAACCCTAGCTGAAAGAAGTACAATTTTTCACCACCATGTGGTGGGGGCAGATTCCATACTCATCTCACATTGCCTGTGGCAGATTTCTTTGAAACCCGGCTTGCATGCTCAGATGTCCATAAAGAATACATGTAGAAACAAAAGCTTAAAGCTGTATCACACATCGGTTTGTACATGTGTATGTTCCAGATGGTACGGTCAGTGGAAAAGCTGACATTATTTGCCTACCAGTGTTCAAATGATGAGATATTGCGAGAACTGTGTCTCTGAGATTTCAAGTCCATTGATGGCAAAATGACTGCAGAACCACCTGGCCTACTACAACAGTTACCCACCACCTGACCACTCACATGATTATGTCGTCAACGTCTACAGAGCGCTGCAGTCTGTACAGTTTTTGGAGCGAACCACGTGGACACATCACATCCATACTGCAGCCTTTGCATTGGTTTCCTGTCCTTCAGCATCATACAGTTTGAAATACATGTACTTTGAACATGTACAGTGTACAGTGTACTTCTTGAAGTCAGACATGATGAGGCCATCAGCCATCCATCAGCCTCCAATCTCATTCCCCTTGACACCTTTAACTTGCCCAAGGCCAACACACCAACTCTAACCATGATCAGCGGTCATTGGCAGGTTACTACACCCACCATACCATCAGGAACAGGCGTCCACCACATTTATATTCAAGCTTCACCAGGCACATTCCAGACTTACATGTAATTGAAGACACTTATTCAAATTTAGACAGCATTTTGAAGTACTTGTTGAAGTGTTTTAAGGATCAATGCAATAAATCTTCTTAGAATTACTTTTTGTCCGTGTTTAAACTCTTCTTCAGTACATGTATATGTTTTTGGAGTTAAATGAAGGCACCTTTTAAAGTATTCAAAATTCACTAGGCTATTTCTGACAAAGGCGGGCACTGTTAGTGGGATGCAAATCCATTAAGACACGGTTCGGTTTGCATGTTTTAATGTTCAAATTTAAAATAACAATAAATAGAAACAAATTCCCAAAGGAAATGGAAATCTTCAATAGCAAATTATAAATAATACAGCAACTGTTTGTGCTGAAATCAATGCAACACTGAGGTTCAGTGCCTTATAATTATGCCATAGTTTTGCCAGGAATATGTGAATAATCATACTTAGCAAGAAACCAAAAAGGACCAAAAATATAGATAAAAACAGAAAAATAAAACCTGACCATGAAGTTAATTGATACACAAAGCTGCAACTTCATGGATCTTATTAAAATATTTCTCCTACACGGTACCTTTAACAAATGCAGTTTCTCGTTAGAGTTTGTTGTGATTATTTTCATCAAAACATCACCAAAAAAGAGAGAATTGTCAGGACAATAAATGTTGGTGATATCAGGGACAAGGGGTACAAGGAGTTGTGTGTTCTTAACTAACTCTTGATTTTTCTTTCTTTTCTTTTCTTCATAACTTCAAAAAAATCGTCACCTGATTGAGAATTTCAAGTGATGTTACTCCTTTTTAATTAATATGCTTGTTGCCGCTTTGAAATAAATCAACCAAGAAAATGTTCGAGTTTTGATGATACATTCATAATCATTTACATGTGTATAGGTAAAATGTGCTATGGTTCAAATGTGTATAGGACCTTGGTGAATGTTGGATTCTGTTTTTCATTTTTCATAGGTACGTCCAACTGGAGCAAAGATTACTTCACCGTTACCGGTGGAGTTGGTTCTGTCATCAACGATACATCACTGCCATTGCCGGGGAATGTGGGAGAGAATGATGGGAAGTCTTTACGGAAGCAACTGGCAGACGTGTTTGAGCGTGACTGGAATTCACAATATGCCTTTTTTCTTGCACAAGAAACCAAATAGATGTTGGACTCCTGAAAGCTACTTGTAGGTTAGGACAGCAAGAACTACAGGTAAAAAAGGTTACCAAAAATCTTTTGAGTACGCACAGATAGATAGCAATAATGCCACAGGCATTTCATGTAAAACAGTTTTTTAATTCTTTTTTAATCAATTTGAGTTGCAGTTAACTCTTAGAAGCATAGGCAGATCCAGGGGGAGCTCCTGGGGGTCTGGACCCCCCCTTTCATAAGAAGACCCTTTTTTTTTAACTTGGGATCAAGAGCAAACATAGCATTCTGTTGATGTTTTCTGATGTTTTTGGTTGAGGAACCTGACATAAAACCGTACATGCTGGGATATTACTATGGTTTTCGGGATATGGATGAAATGTTCCAACAGCTCTGGGTGGCTTCCAGTGCCAAATGGCCACGCATGTAATCAGCGAAAGTCATTAGGCCTATGTCCCCCCCCCACCGATTGAATGCTCTAACCCACTAGACAAAGAGTAAGTCACCTGTAATTCGGGTTCAGGTGGAGGGCTATATGGCAACCTGAAATTCATGCTTTTTAAAACAAAATAGTGCCCTGGGTTGGACCCCCCCTTTTGAAAAATCCTGGATCCGCCCCTGTAGAAGTAACAAAGAATTCTTTGGAAGAATTTTAGAAAATATGTGTTTTGGTCAATACACTGTGAAGATCTTTTCTTCAGTTTTTCATGTTTCGTCAGTACTAGAGCGATGACTATCCAACTTTCAGCCAAAGTTTAAAAGACAAGTTTGGGAAGTGATGGGCTACATGTGGCGAATCTCAGCTTGATTCCCTGCTATACTGTCGGAACTGTGGAGATCGTCCGAGCGATCTAGGGCTTAAGGAACATGGTTCCGTGTCGGGAGCAATTTGCCACCGATTTGTAGCTGACTGTTGATCTCTTGGAATTACCGCAACAATTTGGACGCACTAAAGGTTAATGGACAGTCTAATTCTGTGCAGGAACTAACAATCTATTTATTGCTTTCATCACATTATGGCTGTCCACCACTGCCTCTTTTGATCAAAATTTGAAGCCGTTTGAAGACAGGACTGGATTATGGCTATCCCTGTCATGTGCCACCCCATACAATTCCATGTATTAAGACAAAATTGATACACCAGCAGTGCTGGGTGAACATACGTGTCAGCATCATTGTCACTGTTTGAAGAAGTGACAACAATTATCCACACTACCAGTCAAAAAATGGATGAATTCCCAGTGTGTTGGAGAAAAATGGTTACAATAACATTTTCCGTGTTCAACGCAAAGGTTTTCAATTTTAAGGAACTTTCTTAAGACTTTTCTTCCACTGTACAGTTATTGTGTGTGTAATCTTTAGGATAAAAGTATATTTTTATTCACATTTTCCCTATGCAACCATATCTACACTATTCATTGGTGCTATTGAATTGAACTGTTTATCACAAGATGTCTCTTGTGGACTTCTTTGCTCTTAGAAGTATCCCATATTCCACAAGTTAGATTAATGTGTGATGTGTTGAACTAACAGTGCCTGTACCATTGCAAGGTAATGAACTGCCGTGGACTACTTGTAGGAAGAGTACACATGTATGGTATGTAAGCTCCCGTAGGCATGGCCAAATTTCATGTAAATGAGTACAAACCTGTCGTTGGCATGGATGAAGAGAACACAGAGCAGCAAGGGTATTCAAGCAGCTGCCATATTTGTCTGGCTCTTTCCATTGATGGGGTATATTGTTGTGATGAGTCAGTAATCTGGCCACCTTCTGTAAAGCCAATTTCTCCCCAAGCTAAATGGACGGCAAGTTCCCGAGCATCCACATGCTAACCGTTGGTCAATTTTGTGTAGTAAGCAGACAGTATTTTGTATGTTGTGCACAGCTTACTTGGTAAAACAGACCCGTGGCTAAGGACATATCTGGAATGGGAGAGGGGGGCCCAACAGGGGCCATGCCTCCCCCATTAGGCAGCCAATTTTTTTTTATCAACTATTGTAACGAGAGGCTTTTTGTCTATTTGTTTCATTTCCCTTAAAAAAAAACCCTGAATGTAACCTTACCTTTCAGAAAGGCTACAAAAGGCAACATGAAAAAAGTTTCAAGAAAATTTGTTTCTGGATCCTGTCCTTGACGGTGACCAACAAACGGCAACGTGCCTGCTGGACAGTTTGGCAAGTCTCAACACCCAGCTGGTTGAATAGCCACGTGATGTGTGCATACATCTGCTCACAAGCCTGGTGCCACAGCAGCAATGACTTCAACTTCTTGCCGCCAAATCAAGCTGCATCTAAACACCGAAATACTGTATCACGAAACAGCAAATCTCTCATTATATGTGTCTCTGTAGAAACTCAAATCTCTTCGTATGTTTGGTTAAATGCAGAATACAAATGCATTCAGGCTTAATGATAAATGTTATGTAAATTACCAAAAATGGGTCACTTGGGAGATATTCGCATAGGAACGTGCACAAAATCTTTTCAAACTTTACCGTCCCATAATTCAATATTCCCTAATCTGATCTTAAACTTTGCATGTTTTCCTTTCAGACCCTAATCTATCATCTCTCAAAATGTGCACAATAAAAATTTCCTCCTTTTGGTAGTTGGAGCATTAGGGAGACATTGAAATGTCTCCCTAATGACCGATGTCTCCTAATGTAGAAAAATTTACCACAAAATGTCTCCCAAGTGACCTATTTGGAAATGTACCATTTACCTTTTTCATGAGTTCAGTATTAGTACCATGCTATGTTTAGCTGAGTTCTGTCTACAGTAGGATGTTTGTGTGTCAGTATAAGAGGGGGCAAATCATTAAATCATCTCAAAATACATATTCATGAACCTACACGTAGAAGTGAAATAAAACAGTGACAACAGTAAGGTAATAATGCGTTTTATTTGATCTGCTTTTTTCCATTCAGTATTATAAAAAATAGATTATACACTGGCTATTGTGAGATTCTTTCACTGGATGTTCTATATACAAAGAAGGAATGATGCACCGGAATTGTCATTTTTTAAAAAAATTATTATAATTTGAACTTTATTTAAAGTTTCCCAACTCTCAGGACCAGTTCTAGGAGAAAACAACTTTCAAAAGTGAAAAGTCATCAGCAATTGGCCAGCGCCCAAACTGACCGCAAGCCCATACTTGAAGAATATCTAGTAAAATGACAGGCCCACTAGTTCACAGATTGGAAAGTTTCATCTGTCACATCAAAGACACTGTGGCCAAATCATACGAATTTGAGGTAAGTTAATTCTATGTCGCTACCTGAGAGACACCCAGCACCGCCACTCTGGTTGCGGTGGGTGAGAATGGTACAAAGACGCTAGATAATTGAATTTAAACCCACTGCCACTGAATCAAAAGGAACAGAGCACATTTCAGTCTTGGGAATTCATATTTAAAGATGCACGTGTAATTAACAAAATCATTACTCTAGACATTAAAAATAAACTCTCTCATGACACACAACGGATTTGTTAGGAAATGCAACCGGACTTGAAAAATCAAAGTGAATTGGTTCAGAACTCCGGTCCATTTACCACAACGTGTAGTACTATTTCACAGTGAGGTAGCAACAGGTGCAGTTTTACCGCAGCCACTTTTTGTAACTAAGAGGGGTTCCACAACTACAAGTATTGACTCCAGAGAGATCCAAGATTTGTACAATACTTCTTTCCAAATCTCCACTCTTGCTACATTGGGAGGTCCCACCATAAAGTGATATATTTGCCCCGATACACCCCTATTCACACTTTCGAAAAGTCTCCTGAGTTGAAACATTCCCCATCAGCCTCTCTCCTCTCTGCTAATTAGAGGGAACTTTTACACAGAGCACATGGCATGAATCGGCCTCATCTCTCACTGGTGAGTTCTGAGTCACAACTCTGGTACTCAAGCTGATGCTTGATGATGACTCGGCCACTGAAACAGCTTCCTCATCAGATGTAACTTCTACTTGGGCTGCAGTGCACTGGCAACTGCTGTCATCCAGATAGCCACAGCCATAGCCCCCGGGTCGGGCCTGGTCAGCCGGTCCTTGCTGACGTAGCTTGCTCGGCCAGCCTTGGCATCCATTGCAGCCGTAGCTTCTGCTGCTGCTCGCGATGCCTGTGTGTAGTAACAAATCACATGCACAGTCAGTACAAGCCCCATTATATCTGCCCATGGCTGTGGCTTCAAATTACACACAAGTCTATCATAGTGGCTGCAGCCACTACCTACATCTGAGTAATTTTTGACAAGGTCTCTGGAAAACATCAATAAGCAATCTCTCTGCAGGAAACTTTTTAGTCCATTCTAGTTTCTGCTGCATGTTTAGGCCAATAACAATCATAGGCAAAATTATGCAACAAACACAAAATGCATTTAAAAATCACTGATACCAAAATGGGACAGATTTTTTTAAAACCAAAACAGAAATGAAAACGGAGTGAGGAGGAAAAAGAGAATCATGAATATTGCCAGTTTCCATAAAAATGCCTCGATGTTGACCAGTCCCTGCAATGTTAATGACGTTTCAGTCTGCTACTGTTATCTTGAGCATTCTGCACCCAAAACCCCCTTCAGAGAGAGGGCTCCATGCACCCTTCTTGGCCATGCCCATGCTACTCTGACATCGACAAATTGTCTCTCTGTGAGCAACAGAATGAGGAGATTTGTAGGGTGGTGACTCAATAGTAGACAACAGCGGAGTCTGGCTTTGAGAAGGAAACAGTTTATTCTCATCTGACTTAAAATACTTGATTTTATGCCGTGAGAAGTGAACATGAAAACAAGGGGCTGAGACAGCGCATAGCTCTGGCTTATGTTAAAGATGAGCAAAGACCGCTGCTCTTCTAAATAAAGAAATTTGTATGCATTTTTCAAAGGGGCATTTAGGCTTTCTCAAGAAAACCTTAAAATAATTCGGTACGCAGAATGAGAGGACCACACTGCGGTGGTACAACGCTTGTCAACAGGTGGAATGTGAGCGAATCGTACCTCTTCAATAGGGCGTCGTGATCTGCCACACACGTGTTAAGCTTAAGAACGCACGTGTGGGCACTGTGCCACCGCAGTTATGGGGTCTCCTGGGATTGGTCTCGTATCACTTCAAGGAATGACATGGGTGTACATGATCATGCACTGTGTTACGTATCTCATGAAGTCACATCCTTAGGGACAATGGCGCAGGAATTCTGGCATGTCCTCAGCAAGGCTGCTTGCACAGGAATGGGGGGGGGGATGCGGGGTGTGGACAGAGCATCTCGAGTGTGGATGGGTTCTTCATGAGGGGCACTTGTTACCTCTGAACTGAGGGCATATGACAATGCCGTCTTTTCCTACCTCCACTGCACTACACTAACCTCGGCAGCTTGCTTGATGGTGCCTTGGTCAATGGTATCTCCTTTTGCTCCCTGGAGCACGGTGAATGCAGCGTGCAGTGAATCAAGCTGTCAAAATCACCACATAGCAAAAATCATCAGTGTTAGCAATATTCAACAGGGCCCAGGCTTTCATAGGCTCCCTCCCCTTAATAACAGCAGATTTTTTGTGCTAAGATCTAGCGTCTCCACCTGTTCCACAAAGACTGTTAGGCAGTAAGCATAGTAAAAACAAACTTAACCCCAAAGGAAAAAGTTGCAATTACTAACTGGGAAAATGTGCTTAAGCAGCATAATAACTACAACTATGGCACCGACTATAGTAAGCTGTGTGTTTTGTGTCCATTATACCGTATCATAGTGCCCTTAACGGACCAGATGTAAGGGCTGTGTCATGTTGGACAGTGTTACAAGTATAGAAGAATTAAGCAGGGTTATCATTACTAGCATAAAGGAGTTCCTAGATAATCACCGGCTGGAATACACCTTGAATGCAACACACCTCTTTGAAATTGGATCCTGTAGTGTACTGAGATGCTGTCCATTGAATTGTTGAGTGTCACAAGAGGAAATATTAATCTTTGGGTTAAGCCGAGGAGGCCATGTGCCCCGATATTAATTTACTTATTGTTATTCTGATATCTAATGCTGTAGACTCGAACAAGCCCTCAGTCATGAAATGTATTCTATTGAGTCTTAGAGGATAAAGCAACCCAAACTAAGCACATGAATCATCCATTGGAGGATCATTTACAACCAAAAATTGCCTTACAAGTGCAAGAATAAGTTCTTTATAGCTTTGTGGTGGTCCTGCCCTTGATCATATAGGCAAGCCAACATCATTTACTGGTACATATATACCTCATTTAATGAACCTATTTTAATTATAAGAGATCTTCTGGATATGCACTAAAGGTGGCAATATTTGGAAGTCTTGACCAAAGGGAGTGTACCGCTTGAATCAGGGAAGTCCATTCAGTGATCACACACACAGACTAGTAAACCACATCATGTAAACTGGTTCCAACAGATGAAATCCCATAATTATGCCCTGCTGCAAGCATTCCATTGAATTCATCAAAGCATTCTTTAATTTAAATTGCAGAGTTGCCACTGCCTGTTCTCCCTTAGTTTTTAGCTCCACTCCTCTCTCTCTTTCAGGTCCCCTGGATCTGCGTACCATTGTCCTGTCTCCTACTTCGGCTCCTCCGTACTTGGAGACCGTATCCATGCCACACTTCAGGGCGTTCACCCAACCAGAGGGTGTTGTGTTGCTTTGCAGAACAGTAGCAGCAGCCGTGAAGAACAAACTGTACAGCTAGATCAGAAAACAAATTACACCATTATACCATTGTCTTGCATACAGTATTTTCATTGACCCAAAATGATCACATGTCCAGGTGGCAAATGAGCATGTCACCCTCACCACTGGGCATCACATCACGATATCACAGACTAGTCCCCACCCCACAGTCCAAACCATAATGAAATATTTGTTGACATTTGAAGCTCGCTTGAAGTTCATTACTTTAAAAAAAAAGTCCCTAAACACAATACCTGCTGAGCTAGAGAAACATGGAGATTTTCCTCCAAAATGATTTGTTAGGCGTAAAGACGTGCTGCTTTTGAGCAACACACATGCGACCAACTTAATTAAACTACTGTATGGTGATGCAGTGAGTTCACATGCATCATACAACTTTGTGTGGGGAAACTGACCAAGATGCTCACTGTTTGTGAGTAAATTGGAAAACTTCAGTTGAGAAAAATATTACAAGGAACTCGAAACAGAGGTAGATAACAAAACAATTATTGACTGCTGTGATGTGGGATGGAATGTTTGAACACACTAGGGGACACACAACACCTATCAGCTTCACCTCAGGTGATATAAGAATCCCTTGGGTGTTAAAACAACATGTCCAACATTACAGCAGTCGGTAATTGTTAAATGTACATATATACAATGTGAAAAACAAATATGTGAAACAGAGACCAAACAAGACATTAACTGCGAAAAACAAGCCAAATGCACATCATGTACTTTGAAATAAGGGTTGAAAATTACTACTCCTGTCAGCACTGTTACTGTTAAGTCTAGAGAAGTCCAACAAAGACCCTCAGAAATCCATTGTACATCCTTATAAAGTGTCCACTACAAGTCAGTCACAAGTGATCATGTCCCAAGGTGGGTCCCAAGCTACTCAAATGACCTCTGAGACTGACAATGGTATCCTTTGTCACTGTTTATCCCCTGTTACTTGTGATGGAACTTACGAATTGACTTGTGATGTACTAGGGATTGGACTAGTGATGGATCTAACCACAATGACACTATCACAGCATTTCCAATGACAGCTATTTCACAGATATTCTTGAGTGGAAACCTGTTAAGCTCGATAAACTGGTTCTCAGAAGAATTTCTGTAAAACTGCTGTCCCAGTGCTCACTAAAAGCGGCCAGGGTCACAATATTAAAACTGCTGATCAACTATCACCAATCCTGCACAAAGCCTAGGTTTGAAAATGTAAATCTCACTCACCGCCCCAGAAGAACCTCCCATATGCGTCTCGGCAATTGAGGAGAGTTTCAGGGCAATGGAGGATGGACTGATGGGCTGTGAAAGCTCAGACAGCCAGGACACAATACCTGCAATGGTGCGGCAATGAAAAAAGACGTGAAATCAAATGTCATTCTTCATATTACTGTAAAATGTACATGTATAGAGGGTTGTGGAGTATCTTCAGTCAGTGTCAACCTGAAGTTGACTATACTGAAATCACTTCTTTCAGTTTTTTGGGGGGGGGAGGGTGACTGACAGCTTCAATGGGCACATGCTTGACATTCTGTGATTAAGCCAGCCACCAGAGATGAGATTCAAGTTGGCCAGCCCACCTCGACAGGCATAGTGAGTGATCACACAACAATATAAAACAGTAGCAAATCCAGATGGGATGCACCTGGCACCCCCTTTCAATTTTTAAAATTCTATTTAGCAGTGGCGTAAATCTGTGCCGGGGACTAAGGGGACTAGGGGGATGGGGGATGACTTCAAAATGGCACATTCAAGACTTTTGTACTTTTTTTCCCTTTTCTTAGTTCTAACAAATACAGTTGGTTGTTGGAAAGTTAAAAAAACACCTCAAAATCTGCCTTTTTTCTCACCACAAAAACGGGGAGGGATGATCCAACAGCCCATTCCTGTAGATGAAGCATGGAGGGGAACATAAATCCCCACCCCACGCCACCCCGGATTGACACCTCTTACTACATTTGTTTGAGCGAGGTACCTTTTGTCTCTTTCCCACTTTCTCTTGCTCTCAACTTTTTATTAACTAACTTTTAAAGACAGAAATTATCACTAGAATATTCTATTTGCTTTTTCGGGTTATTAAGGATTCCCTTCCAGCCCCCTCTCCTGGTGGATCTGTCATTGCCACAAGTGTTGTGAGGGCAGTTGCGCCCCCCTTGAAAAATTGAAAAGGGAAACATGGAGAAAAAGCAAAAGAAATGAAAAGAGATCAAAAGGGATGATAATCACCAATTTCCTTGAAAAAAAAACCCAGCGCCGACTGTTTAAGTGTTTGTCACTTTTAAGCTGATGAGTGCTTTGCCAGCCCCCTTCCTCAGGAAATTCCCCTGTCCAAAAACAGCCTTCCCCCCTCCCAAGAAAAGATCCTGTTAACATCCATGGCCATTGTAAAGCGTGCCACAGATTTGAGTCTCACCCGAAAACAGGGTAAGGCCTGTCAAGTTTCTCCAAAGCATTCCTACAACGCTAACTGTGCCAATTAACTAACGGATGCAGGGGGGGGGGCAGAATCACCGTTGAAAAGAAAAGGAAGAAAAACAGATCCAATAGGTTGAGTATATTATACAGGCACTTTGCTTAAGCCCTACAAAAAATAAGGGGACTCTTAACTATCTCAGGGCCTTCAAAATTTTGAAAGGTGCCATTAAACTCCAACACCTACAAAAACAAGTGCGTGCACATAAGAAAAGTCAAGTAAGTATCATTCAATGGATGTCCGATTTTTGAAAAGCTTTGATCTACACATAACCAGCACATAGCTTGTAATATTATTGCAAAGCTGTGCATCAAGATGAAAGGCTCCTAAAAATAGGTTCTGGTGGATTACACAGAGTGGGGCCTACAGAACACTGCTGCCATGCAACTGTGGAATACTGATTCTGGTCCTGGTAAAGCTCTTCCTCTTTACAGTGAACTACCCTTCCCCCCGATCAAACCAGGACCGTTGGGTTTTCTTGCTAAATTTAATGCCGCTGTTCCTTTTGATAATTCAACTGGCACTAATGGTCGATTACTTAGTCTAAAATATGTTGATGACATGACTATCGTAGAGAGCGGTAGAGGGAATGACCCCCATACAATTCAATCTGTTTGGGATGAATTTAGTCAATGGGCGGTACAAAATAATATGAAAAACAACCCAGATAAATGTGCTTGCATGACTGTATGCTTTATGAAAAATATTCTACAATTTCCTCCTTTACAGATTTCCTCTACTGATCTCCACATAGTTGATTGTGTAAAAAATTCTTGGTGTTTTAATCAGTTCAGATCTTAGATGGGAGAAACATGTTGTAAAATGTAGCAATTTATCCTTTGAGCTACAAATGCATTGTGTTTTTAATAAACCAGAAACCAACCAAACCAGAAACCAGGACCCTCCTGAGATAGTGCTTGTGTAACAGGGGAAAATGGCACACCATGGGGGAACTCGCAAAACAACAAAAACAACTCTAACTAAACCAAGGATCTTTGAGGGAAAGGTCACAGGGAACTGAATTAATAGGGACTTGGACACCAATACTTGACTTTAAAAAAGGACACAAAAGAAGGTATTAATGAAAAAGAACCCCAAAAAATGCATAAACCAAAGAAA
>NW_019091584.1:0-217547 GCF_001949145.1 Acanthaster planci | reverse complement strand
TGCATAAACCAAAAAAATGCATAAACCAAAAAAATGCATAAACCATAAGGACTAAAGGACTAAAAAGGCTTGGCACCAAAAGACTAAAACTTTAAAAGAACTAAAAAAAAACAAAAATGTGTAAAATGGACCTTATGAGTATACACTCAGACTTCAATCACTGACGTACATGTATGGCAGACAAAGGCTCAAGCAGAAAACCACACTCCAGTTAGGAAGAACAATACATGAGAAGTTGACTGGTCTCTGCTGATCTGCTACACCGTGGCTACACGGAGTGTGGCCATACCATGTGGCTACATTACACAGGGGGAAGCTGGGGCTTAAACAAATAAACAGGTGGGCACACTACTAAAAAAAATCAAGAACTCTAAATTTCAGCTAAACATTTTCAAAGGAGAACTACTTCTATGTAAAAATGTGTATTTAAAAACTCATTTCTGGCTCTGCCACACTTGCAAAAGTGCTTACACAATTGGTGAGTTTTAATCAATATGTATGTATCAATGGAAATGCAGAGAAGCACAATATTTCCTTCCAAATTCATTCCAAAACTTTCAGAGCTGGTGACATAGCAAGAATAGACGAAGAGTCATTGTCCAAACAGCAAGGTCATAAGAGTCTTTGTTCTTGTACTAACTCTTTAAAGTCTTCAAAACGTTCTTTAATGCAATTTTCAAACCAGCCGAATACATTCAAAGCCATCTTAAACCTTTCTGACAATATAATGGTTTCATTCAAACAGGATGGAGTTTTCCCCTTTACTTTGTAACAAAAAAGCAAATTGATGAGATGGCCTGATTCAGTTTCTCTATTTCAGTGTATTGGATCAAACCGTTGAGACTCAAAATTGATTGCCAAATTCCACTGCTTCTATAATCAAACGACATGATTTGGATGATTAAAAATGTCATCTGCTCCCCCTCCCCTTTCAAAATTTTTTTTAAAATATGGACAAAGTAGAATTGGTTAAATTAGAATTTAGTACGTGCTTTCATCAGAGAATGTTCCGAAGGACACAGTGTTTCATCCCCATACAAGAATGGGATGAATTCTTTTGCAGAATTTGACTCTTGAGTGAATTATATCCGGCTGCCATTTCCTAACTGAGCAAAGAGGGGGGGGGGGAATTCTGAGTGAACGATAATGAAATTTAGAAAAGATAACAGTCTTGTAGAATGTCTGATCAGCACGCATAAGGGGACACTAATGAATGGGCCTTTTGTGCTGGTCATATTAGTCCAGGAATGACTGAATTTGACCAATTGTCTGGACGTAATCAATCCAATTATGGATTGTTCCCCTTTTCTTCCATCTCCCTCAGCCTAACCGGTAGTCCAACTGCAGTTCTCTCTCCTGGACGCTTTAACGCAATTTGAGGCCGGCTTCCTGGGGAATCAATCGTTGAGCCCCAATATTGCGGCAAAAGAAAAAAAAAAAAGCTGAAGAAGAATTCCCCCATTACCTACGAGGACTGTGACTGGAATGTGTAACGGTTGATCACAGCCGGCCTGATTGCTATTTGGTGGATTAAGGACAAAAAAGTTTTTGGGGAAAACATGATGGAGCACCGCTAGCGAATCAGATATGTCGATGCAACAGAATCAGTTCCCGAGCAATTACTTCTCAATAGATACATGTGGGACAGGTAAGAAAAAAAGGAAAAAATGTGTTTTTTTTAAAACTCTTCCCCCCCTGAAATTTCTAGCTTTTGGGCCTGGCCTACCTTATGATTTAGTGCTTCAATTTCTGAATGCTGTGAACTACAGATGACCTCATAAACCATCTGGAGTTCTATGTAATACATGTACATGTACAAACAAAACTGGCTGAAGGAAACAGATTTTTTTTAGTGTCTGGCTATATGCCGTTCAAATCTGTTCTAACAGACTAGAGAATTTGCTTGCAGTTTACGGTTTCGGTTTAGCAACAGGGCATTCTTCTCAAACACTGGTCCATGAAAAAGCAGTGGCCTTAATTGTGAAAAAAAGTGAAAAAATTGCTAATTAGTATGGGAAGATGCGACCCACTCCAACATTTTTTTTTCTGTCACAGGGAGCCTTCTATTAACATCCAACATTTCATGTTAACTTTTGTTTTTTTCATGTAAGTTGCAATTTATGGGAAGCATTAGCTAGACCCAGGCTTGACCACTGCATGTCACCAAGAACATGGAACTGTTTAAGGGGTGGGGATCAAGATGAATTAACAGCAGCTCAAGGGGCTCTTTTTTTAATAATTTAAAAATGGTGGAAGGGGTGTAAGGGAGGACAGGTCTTTTACACTGTGCATGAACAAGCAAAGACACCTTGTTTCTTGGCAATAGTGTCATGTGGGACCTGCCCACCAGGCCAAAGCACAGAATGGCGCATTTATGAAATGAAGTGGGGACAATTTTTCATCAGAATGTGCACAAACCTACATCTATAGGGACTTTCTGTGGGTACTGTGCACACTCCATTAGTGGCATTTAAGTGCCAGCCCCACCAGCTAGGCACACTTGAGCACAAACATGCACGTTTATTTTCGGGACCGGGGATGACTTTTCATCGGAATCTGCACGAACTGTTAGGAACTTCATGGGGGTATTGGTGTTCGGCCTCTCTTGACTTCTGTTGAGGGCATACTTGTGCACGTACAGAGTTCATTGACACATACCAGCACAAGTGTGTGGTCCTCTGTAGGTCACCCCTTACAAAGTATCTCACACAGTCCTGACAAGTTCACATGATATGATGTTGCTTGCTAACACAAGTCCGTAGTGCATATTGGGTTACTCGTGCTTCATGTGCCGAATGCCATGCATCCAATTATAAACTGTACTGATCGATGGTGATCAAGCCTGCTAAACACTAAACGGATTCAATTCCCCTAATTCAATTGCTGCTGGAGAGTGTTGGGTTTGGTGAAGTAGGATTGGGAGGGGGAAGGTAGCTGGTGATCCCCTGAGAACAGGGAAGGACGGGCAAAGTTTTTGGTCAGACCCAAAGGTTTGTCAGTATTTTTTTCACAGTTAATCCCTCCCTGTCATTTCGCATCTGTATTTGTGCACTAATTTTCATGTAATGTTCAATCAACAATAATAAAAAGCCTCCTGACCATCAAAGGGAAAAATCCTTCTGTAAAACACATTAGCAGTGCATAATACTGCGTATCCTTTACCTGAATTTCAACTGAAGGGCCATTTTTTGTCGCACATTTTTCCACAAGATTTGCGCAATGAACGTTTGCTATGGAGGGCTGGAAGATTTAAAACCATTCTCTTATGCCTTCTTCATTTTTGCAAAGTAGTTTCTTGATCAATCAAACTCAGAAATTTAACAAAATACTCACCACTTTGAGTGAAATAATAGTTTTTTCAAACAGATTTGGATTTCCATTCAAAATTGATATTTCATTTGGCAGAAAAAAATCCAGCGGCATAACAGGGGGGCATGGACAGCCAACAAAAATTCCCCCCCCAAAAAAACCTTTAAAAAAAACCCACAAAATCAGAAACTGTGTACTTACAAACATGACCTGTTGAAGGGGCAATGACCTAACAAATGCAACATTTTACTGCAGGTGGCTTCATTTGTTCTTTGTTTGTGAAATGCATGTATGACAGTTTGAGGTCTACATCACTGATCAGTAGTGTCTATACACTGTACCTCTACATGTATTTATATTGACAAATTCAGTCTTGTGGCTACTGCTACTTTAATATTGGTTTTTGAACAAACTGCCAGAATCAGATCACCTTGATCACTGAGCCTCTACTCGAGTTAATTAAACCGATCACTATGATGACATGGAGTCAGATTAGACACTTCATCAGTGAAGCCCAGTCGAACACTCAGAATCGTAGGGGTGGCAATGCATAAAGCATAAGGACAAACACAGACAGGTTCAGCAGATATGCCACTATGTATGTTATAAATGTTGTCTCACAGACTTGTATTTGGCTATCATACAATTTGTACACGCATAGGTCAGACTTGGGATTTACACCTTGATGCCCACTGGTACTACGAAAGATGGGGAGGGAGTTACTGCTGTTACTGTTGACGATGTTGGTACAAAATACAAAGTCTGCATGATTATTTGACTCAAGGCACATGCTTCAGGCTCTGCTGTGCTCGCAAAAGTCAGAAGTTAATTATCCATTTGCAGGAAGTTTTTTTCTCATGTTAGAAAAGAGCTGGAAGTCTAAGTTGAGTTGGGTCATCTCTTGCAGTGACTTGAATCAATTCATTCTTATGTAGCAACTTGAGTGAAGTCAGGCCAATTAAACAAATTAAGCAAGTCAGTGACTTGAGTCACTACAACACTGTATTATGAAGTAGCGAACCCAACCGTGCAAATTAAAATTAAGACACTTATTTTACACTGCAGCTACAACTAGCACTCCACTGTTACTTCTAAAATATTAGTAAAGTTTCACTGGATATCAGAGAGCATTCCAGTTTGGTTCATGCTCAAATTCTGGGGTTTAGAATTCACAACATGCAAAACATACAAAAACCCAAACTGCGAGATCGTCAGCAACATCCTTTTTGGGGAGTCAGATACATAGCTAATGTCGGGTTTTCTTCCCCAAAAAACCTGCTCGGGGCAGGTGCTTTTTTTGGGGGGGGGAAGAATTCTTCAACCTTGCAATTTATTTCTGGCACCCTTAAAATATGTAGGGAGGCCGGACTCTTGAGCTTAGGTATCAGTAGATTTCATTCTTTTCCCCCTGAGTTTTTCTGTTTAACGGTTTCTCAACTTTCCTGGTAAATATTGAGGCGTGTGTCCAGTCATCAACCGGTTCATATACAAAAGGTCGGCAGTGTGTATATATATATATGGGCGTCAACCGTGGCCATGTGTGCTTTTTGCCAGTTGTTTCGATACAAGGGAGTCACTAGTTGGGATTTTATAACTTTATCTCTTTTTAGGTGTAAGTGTGGTTTCACTCCCTAGCAAATTGGTCTACCCAAACGAAGGAGGTCTTTCATCCCCTTAGCTTCTTTGCATATGGGGTGGGCTCCCAAATTCCGTTCTGAGTACTCAAGAAAGGCATATCTGGATGATTGTGGGAGAGGGGTCCACTTAGTGGAAGCGTCTTCATGTTAACATCAACCGCGGAAGTGAAAAAAAATTCTTAAATGAATGTACTCATCCTCCGTGGAACAAATAAGGAAAAGTGTGTGTGCTCATACGTCATCCAGAAACAAGTGGTTAAGCACTTGAGCTTGTTAGTTGAATTAACGTGTGCATGTAGCACTTTTGTATCAAATCAAATCGTGTCAAATCAAATCATGTCAAATGGAATGCATCACAATCATGACAATATCATTCTGCAAGGTGATGTAATTTAATAAGCAATATGAAACAACAGCTGAACACATAACATAAAGCATACATGTACATTGTCACAATACTAGTTTTGAACCAAATACGGTACCAACACCAAACTAATACCAAATGCAGAAGAAAGCCACCTACCCTGCACACCATTCTTGATTGTCGTTCCACAGTCCCCATCACCGCTTCCCCTATCCAACTCATTTAGGCTGTCCTCACTGGCCGCCAGGCTATCACAAGCTGCGTGTAATGCTGCCTTCAAGGCACCAAATTCAGCTACAAAACGGTAATCAACAATAAAATTTAGAAAAAAAATAAAACTGAATATGCAAAACGAAACTTCTCGACAAATTTAGGCTCAACTTTATCTGTAGCTGTATAACGTTCAAGTGATTGATATCAATAAGAAATTGGGCATGTGCACGCTTACATTTCAAATATGATAAATACTGAAGGCAGTATTGGTTATTTATTTCCGTAATTTCTCAACAGTTGTTAAATTACCTTCACCCCTTTTTGAAACGCTTCCCTGTTTTCTTCATTGGAAACTTGGCAGGAATCCCTAAATTTTTCACCTATACCAGTACTTCATTACTTTCATTGCAACAAACAAGTTAAGTTATTAAAATCATTTATTTCTAACTATGCCATCACTTATGCCACTGAAAATGATTGCAAAAGGTGTCACATAAATTTGGAGAGCAAAGCGGAGACTGAAACCCTGCATGACTTTTGTGAAAGTGCGCCATGCCTTGCTGCACACCTTAGGTAATCAAATGCAGCCGCGTGGAGCTCTGGTACCAAAGTGCAGTGACATTAGTTGCAGCGCTTCAGAGGTGACTCTGATGTGTTCAGATTTCGTTTACGAGTCAAAGCCACAGTACAAAAGGCATGAAATTGGATTTCTTTCGGGTGTACAAAGGACTTTACTATATGGTAGGATTGCTGTGCATGCTTCCTGTCCAAAGATTTAAATCTGTTGAGTTTACACCTTCGGAAACCTCAGGTTCTGTGCCCTCTGCAGGGGTGACAGTGGTGTCCGAGTCAACTGGTAGAGGAGGCGCTTGATTCAGCTCCAGACCGGAACTTCCTGAGAGAGAGACCCTCGGCCATGCAGGGGCTGTTGTGTCCTGGTCTGTGGAACATGAAGAAAGATGTATTGAATGTGGAGGGCAATTGATGATGCGCAAGGCAATGATGGCTCATTTCCCGCCCACTTCCCTCTGCACGGTCGCAACTCACAAGCATAGGGTGCTCCACCGATACAGTTGCTCCTCACACTATGTTAAAGCATTGGAAAAACTAAAAGGATCTGAAAACCTGATCACTGAGCATACCAAAGCCCACAGTGATGGCAGAGGCACCATGCTAATTGTTATAAAGCTATTTTAATTAACTGTTGCTATCATTGTTCTCTTTTATTTCTTTTCGAAACTGCCACAATGCTTCCACCATTACAAGGGCACTTCATCAAGTGCAAAGATTCAATTCAGGGTTTGTCCATAGAGACAATCTAAACCCTGGTTACCGTAGCTCTAATTTCTTTAAATCTCTCTTGGTTTTATAAAAATTTTCCTTTAATATGTGTTCAAATTTATGTGTTCATAAAAAGAAAAAATATTTAAACGACATACAAATCACACTCAACACATGCCAATTTTTACTAGGTAACTCCTGGCATCACTTGGCAGAATATGGCAGCCAGTAAATGCGCATGGTTGAGCCTTAACATATTTTTGAAGGGCAAAATGACGTGAGACAAGACTGGTGGAAGTATTACCTAAGCACTTGGTTAGGATCCCGTCAAGGTCTAGATGCATGATGGTCACGGAAACGCCAGCCATTTCCAGCGACGTCATGAATGTACCACAGAATGCTCTCTTGACAGACACACCCTTAGTTGCTAGTCCAGAAATAAAGTTGGTGAAAATCGTGTACGCTGTAACTTCAGACGCTAACAAGCTTCCCACGTTCAGTGGTGAATTAAAAGCTACTGTCAAGGAAAATTTCCTCAAATGCACATCCACACAGGCAGAGATTTGAAAACTTCGGAAGCAAAATGCAAGCACATGACCATCATGGAGATAATTCAATATCCGCATGATCAAATCAGCGAATCGTGCCACTTCCTCAGTTTGGAACATTAAATGTTTCTAGCCGCTTGACTTTGGGTGAGATCCCTATCACCGAGTTACATACAGGTTTATTCAATACTTTCTGACTAACATCCCATGAAAGAGCTGCTGACAACATGCAGTTTGAGTTGTACAGTGCTCGTACCATACGCTTGACATTACCGGTTCCAATCCTGCTCCGATCAACTTCTTTCCTAAACCCAATATTGACTGTTCAAATGAATCAATTGACTGAGTGACAAAGCAAGCACATAAAAGAAGGCAAAAAGAAACTGGAAAAGCCACAGGAATATTTCAAAACCATACCAAGATATTTGAGTGCTGCCCTGGCGACAATTCCCAGCTCAAGGTAGGAGGTGCCGCCCAGGTTGTTGATCACCAAGGCAATATTGTCCCCTGTCTCCAAGGGCAGACGGCTCTGATTGGTTGGGCTAGTCATGTGATCCAGCATGGTTTTCACCACCTCATCTGCACTACAAAGCTGCCGGTAATGTTGGTAAGGGAGTCCAGATTACTAACTTGGGTAACAAAAATTGCTCGAGAGATTTTGCATGGAAAAATTTGCTAAGTAAACAAAAAAAAATGCAGTGCAAATATAGATCACCAAAATATCGTACCACATATTTTGCTTATGACAGATTCCCTAATGGACAGTACGTTAAACAGCTCTATAATATGGAGCAGTCCTTCCAACTTTTGGTAACATTCACTGGCAACAATTTGGTTCTTATGTCCTTCAGAAAAGAGTGAACTACAATGACATTTCTGCTACCACAAAAGAACACACATATGGAACTGTCGGGCCATGACATTGCTAAATTTCATGAAAGTTTAAACTCTGTGAACTTGGTTGTAAAATGAACTCAAATTAATGGCAAAATATGAATGTAAATTGATTGTTTATCTAATAATTAATTTCTTTTCTTGTGTGCATCTGTTTACAGGTCCGTATCATTGACTGTGGTTTTTTTTTAATACATATATAATTCACATAAGGTATTCAGCATTGGACAAATTTGTAAATTTGTGTCCCACCACATTCCCTGTTGTCTTATTTCTTGTACTGGGTTCTAACCCCTCTGAGGTACAAGTGGCGTAGTCGATTTATATCTAAACATTTCCCCTTGTTCGACCACTCAGTTACACAATGAAAATTTACATGCACATGTGTACATGTACTAAGCAAAATACGATTGGGTAAAATGATTGCAGTTGCATCATGTATCAATCTCTTCTTTGAGTATGTGTGGTTCTGAGAAGAACCGGGGAATAACTCGACGTTTCGAACGATGTACTCTGTCCGTCTTCAGGAGACTGCAGGATTCTGACTGGGAGTGGAACTTATATGGTGTAGAGAGGGATCCAGATGTAGGGATTAGCTCGGTGAAGAGTTGAGGCGGGAACAGTGAAGATGGGAACAATAAATGCTGTGCTGGATCCTGGTACTGCATGACCTGAGTGTGTGCTTATTCAAGCGTGTCAGTTGGGGTTGGCAGTGGGAGAGTGAACAGCTGGTTGCCAAGGGTAGAGAAGATCTATAGGCTAACTAAGGGGGGAACCTAACTAGGGAGTCCTAGGGTATGGGAGACCCACTGGACTGGGCTGTGAGGATGGGGTGCCAGATATCGCTGATGTTGAAGCTGATGTCTTGGGGAACTGTGCCATGCTTGATGATTTCCATGGCTTCTCTGATGCGGTGGGAATACCATCGTTCGATGCTGGTGATGAGTTCAGCTTGGCTCCAGTAGATCTGATGGTCTTCAGTGTGGGAGTGCTTAATTATCGACGACTTTTCAAGCTCTCCCTTCCTGCCATGAGCTTTGTGCTCGTTGATTCGGGTAGGGAGGTCCCTGCCCGTCTCGCCGATGTACACTTTGCCACATTGGCAAGGAATTCTGTACACCCCTGGTCTGTGCTGGGGGTTCTGCCGGTCCCTGAGCGAAAGGCGCAGGTTGTGCAACTGCAGTGGGGCTGTATGCAAAACTCGAATCGAGAATACGCTGGATATGGTGGGAAGTACTGCCTAAGTAGGAGGGGGATGATGGAACTAGGGGCCCTAACTAGTTCGCTTTGGGTATAGGAGACCCTTCGGCCGGGGGTAGATCTGGGATCTTGGGTCTTGACTTGGCTTGTATCCGTTACGTTGCAGCGCTGCGGTAATGTGGTGGAGTTCTTGGCTCAGGAATTCTTTGTCGTAGATGTTGTATGCCCTGCAAACAAGGGCCCAGTTGACAGACGACTTGATCTTGGGGTGGTGGAAGGACGTACTGTGGAGGTGTCTGTCCGTGTGGGTGGGCTTGTGGTAGACCGTGGGGGCTAGGCTGCTGTCGTCCTTTCTGGTCACCTCAACATCAAGAAACGAAATGTAGCCTTTACGTTCTTGTTCCATGGTGAATTGGATGCTGCTGTGAAGCCTGTTGAGGTGTTCCAGAAAGACTTGGAGGTTGCCCTGCCCATGTTGCCAGATGACAAAAGTGTCATCTACATATCGGAGTCAAACTTTGGGTCTGTGGTCTGATGTGTTGATGGCGCGCTGCTCAAATTCCTCCATGAACACGTCAGCCAGAACTGGGGAAATAGGAGATTCCATGAAGGTTCCAGCTGACTGTTTGAAGAATTTGTCCCGCCAGCGGAAGCTCGATGAGTTGACACAGGTGAGGAGCAGGGGGGCCTCCTCTGGACGCTACAATGGGGCGCAGCGGAACGTCTTCCTTGTGGATCTTCGGTTGTCCAAAGAACCTTGGGCACTTGGAATTGGATGGCCGGAGCTGTAAGCACACACTCAGGTCATGCAGTACCAGGATCCAGCGCAGCATCCATTGTTCCCACCTTCACTGTTCCCACCTCAACTCTTCACCGAGCTAATCCCTACATCTGGATCCCTCTCTACACCATATAAGCTCCACTCCCAGTCAGAATCCTCCAGTCTCCCGATGACGGACAGAGTACATTGTTCGAAATGTCGAGTTATTCCCCGGTTCTTCTCAGAACCACACATACTCAAGAAAGAGATTGATACATGGTGCAACCGCAATCATTTTACTCATCTAGTTTCTTTCACCATGAAAACCTTCAAGTCTTATCAAAATACAATTACTGAAAAACACATGAAGGGTATACAGGCATGTAATTCGACTTAGACAAAAAACAAGGAAATTTCAATCTTTACAAGACTTTGTAAAGTGTTTTTCAACTTCCAATGGCAAGAGTGCGCAGTGAAAAAAAAGGAAGAAATCAGCAGAGCCAAGGAAAAGTTGCATGCCTGCCTATAGCACCTGCAACCATGTGACAAGAAGAAAGTTAGCCAAGTATCAAGGAAAGACATTATTGGCCTTGTAACACCCACGTTCCAGAAACTGATGAAAATGGAGTACAGACAATATGCAAACACTGTGTGGTGTGCAGTATCAGGGCCTTTTTCCCTTTTTTTCCAAGAGGACCGGTGATACAGGCCTGGGGGCTTGAATTTCAGGGAAAAATATTTACTGGACCAAAAAGAAGGGTAACCAAATCCTAATGACAGAAAAGTGAAGTAATACATCTGAGACCTTTTACCGGTGTCTATGTAACCAAGAAGAAACCAGAGAAGGCTGTATGTGGTTCCTGTTTGTGACTACATGTGCCCTTAATTGGGCAGAAAATACTTTTCAATGCTTTCCAAAGTGGTTAAATAACAAGGCTATTGGGCTTGTTAGTAACCGAAACCATGACAGCAGCACTGTGTTCCACGGTTATTTTCGGCCTCCAGACATGGGTGTTGTGCAAAATGTACAAGAAAAAAGGTCCCAAGGTCCCTAGTCAGCTTTACATTACTAGTTTAAAACCAAACCATGAGGGGAGGGAGTAAAAATAAGTCGAAAATTCATATTTTTCCAACGATTTCATTCACTGATTTTACCCCACATTCATAATAACCCACACGATGAGGTAATCTGTCTGAGGTATCTGTGAATGGGTTTTACCTGCATCCTTTGGACACCAGCCTCTCCATGGATGCCAAGCCCCAGCTCAAAGTCCTGGTGGCCCAGATGGAACGAATGCCCAGCACCAGGCAGGCTGCAAGGGTACAAGCACACCCCAATGGTTCCTGTAGGAATGGATTAAGCAGACGCGGATGTTTCCATGAGGTTGGAGCAAGTTTGGTGGCGCTTACACGTCTACGCCTTCGCAGACATATTATCCAAATTATGCAAATTTAATGCGGGTTAAATAAAAGGTATTTTTAAGTAAGCTTTAATTTTTTTATACTTTACTGTTGTAACGTTCTGTTTCTTTGATAATTTATTGTTGCGTTAGTTTATGGCAATAAGACAGCGAAAAACCTTTCCTCAAAAAATTTTCAAAGAGCAAATTTGGGAACTGACCATGAAAGCAGCGTATTCCCTAATTTACATCACATCAACACCACCTTACAGATAAACTTAACTCCAAAAGAATTTCAAACACTTTCCATTCCTTGAAGAAGAAAAGAAATGTACACATAGTTAGTGTATGGAAAATTCATTGCATGGAGCGTGTTAAGGTTACATGTAGGCTTACAGGTAGGTTTCAGTCTAGGTTGTAGAGTTGGAAGTCTACGTGTGAATGGCCTAATTAGAACACCTGTTATACTGAACCGGGCAGCCAACATGGAAGGCTCAGTGGTGACGTGAGACTCTGCATTGGTAAATCAGGAGGTACTGGGTTCGAGCACCACGCGAATATTCAACTCACTGTCCATAGCCTACCTGTGGATTGGACTGCTGATTGCACAGTCTTCACAATCTCTTCAAGACTTTGGCCTTCTTCCGCCATTGCCCCTGCAATCTTGTTTGAACAAGGGGAAAAACAGGGGTGAGAATTTGAAGGTACCAGCTGAAGCTGCCGGCACACGAGGTGGTGTTTGCTGCCTCAAATTGGTGACTTGGCATTGAGTCAGACTCAAGCCATTATTTCTCTTTCATTTCTTTCACACTTCGAACGAAAGAAACTTAAGGAGTTAGCGCAGGGTTTAGCCTTAGGGTATGCGTCCAGGCCCACAGCGGTAGACTTCAGAATGAAAATGTAAAGGAAATCTCCTCTAAAACATAAAAATTTACAAAACCTGTGGCTAGGTTTGCTAAACCTGCTGCTAGCTTCTTAGATGCTTATTCATTGGATACCACTGTATCTACAAAATGGATACTACACCTTGGGTACGGTTTGCTTCTTTGAACATAGAAAACACCACAGTGGGCAGCTTAATATGATTAAGCATTTACTCCCTTTGGGTGTTCTCTAGGCACCTTATTGAATCCAACAGAATACAACAGAACAGTGTGAAGCTTCTGCTCCATACTGTGCAAACACCCTTGGACGGTTAGAAACGTGATCTGAAGCAAGCTGAACCCAAAGAGAATCCAACGGATACAACACAAAAGGCCTTCTGTTCACTCCTCACATCAACCACATCCCAAAGAAAGTGACCACGGTTAAGTATCATTGGGTTTGGCATGGTTGGGGTCAATACCCAATGGCCACCTTGTGGATTAATATGGTTCCACACAGCCCCCTGCGACCAGCTGTCTTGTCGTTACTTGTCAGAGCGCAGTCATCCCCGATGACCACCATGCCAACCCTCAGGCCTTCTGCTGTGGCCCTCTCGGCCGCCAGACCAAAGTTGAGCCGATCGCCGGTGTAGTTCTTGACAATGAGTAGCGTACCAGCTAAATAAAACAAAACAAAAAATTACACATGAAAGAAGGACACATAAGCAGAACACAAATTACAGACTGGGTTTCTGTTCTAAGGATAAATTTCCAATGTGCAAGAGATCCAGTGAGTCAATCAATTTGCTGCTTTGGTCTACAACCAAACAAAAAGGCAAACTCTGAGCAGAAAAGTGCACATTAAAGCACCACAGCCATTGGTAACAGTGTCGAGGTAGGGACTTGTAAGTCTCAAGACCTGACGATGTGAGGAGGTATTTCGCTATTAAGCATGAGAGATGTCATTGTGAAGTCTTGAATAAAACATTCATCCAGTAATTTCTCCTTTGATATGAAACTGTTCTGACAATGGAATTATCAATGGAGTCTTGTATTATTTTCCCTTCAGGGTTAGTGTGATGAGAAGGTTGAATTCTAACAAATGAAACACTTTGCAGAACATTTTGCCTATTCAATGCTTTTTGAAACATACTTATGATAAATAAAGAAATATATAAATTCCACCAAGATTATCACACCTGAAAATCTTAAGAATAAAACAAGCAACTTTGTTAAAGAACTATTCCAAACAATTTAAATATTGATCTGTTTGACCTTGAAATGCCTAAAAAACTACATTGATATGTTTTTTAAAAGAAGGATCAATGCTAAACACGAGTTCCAAAAGAACTTATGCCCCCGACCTGGGTTGTTCTTGCCGACAGCTCTTATAGCCGCCAAGATGCTGTTGGGGGGCGGAGAGGTGAAGACAGACCCTGCAACAGCACCGCTCAACATACCCTGACCAACAAAACCTGGGGGAAGGGGGGGGTTGGAGAAAGTTCATCAAATCATCTTCTCACACTGCACTCAATTCAAAACAATACAACATCTTTCTTTCCCCTTCAAAACTGTTGTAGCACACTGCAGGGGTACGGAGTACTTAAGTGTGACCTCACTACGGACCATAAAGTGCAGTGCAGGCGGATGGAGTAGGCACATGCGTCGGTTCACGCGCTAGTTCTCACGCTTATGCCTTTTACACGCATAATTGTGCCTGCGATGCATTCACTTCTATGGAAGAGTAATATTCGAATAGCTCTTTAATGCAGAACTTTAGGACTCAACAGAGCATGAAGGACAGAGGCACCTTGTGAGTTAGACATGTGCCAAGTCCCTCCTTTTAAAGGAAAATTGCGGCAAAATTCAGCTCAACTGGTTTTGATACAGATTACTGCTAGGGTATGTGGCAAAATTTACAAACAAGATTTAAATACTTCTTTCTATCAGAAGGGACGAATGGTAGTTTGTACATGCTTAGAAAAATTATTTCATCAATGCTTTTAGAGGGCGCCATGTTCCTTTTATCACACAAGGATCTCCTTGTAAAAGATCACAAGGAAAAGCACAAAAATTGTCCTTCAAAATTACCTATAAACAACATTTTGAGGAAATACTGGGCCATTTCTATTACTGTCCAAACAGGCTGCTAAATACGATAAACTCCAACAAAACATATGAAAGTGTGACATGAGACGCTACTCTTCTGCCTCGGATGACATCATGCTTTGGTTCAGGAATATGGAAACCATTAGCATAAAGACCAAAATGTTGATGTTTTTCTACTTTACTGCTTCAAAGGTGGTGGAAGTTAATAGTAATACTGCAAAAACGCTCCCCTACACGTATTCCAGTTAATGTCTCCTTTGAATGCAACAAAACTGTTTGGCACCTCTTTTGGGTCACTCTCATGACACTCGCTGACCTTCTGCCACGAGCCAAAATGACAACAAATCATCACTTAGTAAACAAACTTTACTACAGCGAAATTTCCAAAAAATTGGGCAAATGTTGGTGCAGAAATAGCTGTAACACTGGTTTCTGCCTTGGATGGTATCACACTTTCTCATAAACATACAAATTATTTGCAAAAACAATCAAAAGGCATACAAAAAGTCACTTAAAATAGAATATTAAATTAAAGTGGACACAAAGGAGCATTTATGAAAACTGTGGTAATTAAACAATTGCATTGTATGGGCTCTGGGAATGTTGGAACTGTTGGTTGGCGATGAACCATGGACAAGGGAGGAATTCCTCATGGTGTGTACTAAGCAATGGCTGGCTAATTAGCAGTTTCACATTTTTCTCATTATAATTACATTAGCAAGAAAACAAATAATCAATAAATTCTTCTTAAAGATTCCAAAATGACACTGGAACTGGTTTGAGGGGACGGAAAATTGCATTATCACAAGGACTGCATTTAAAGAATTTCATTTAAGTTAGGGCCTGTAATTTAATGTATTCTTGTTAAATCATAATGTGTCAGTTTTACCTGCATGAGCGGGCTCATGGCCGGAACCGCCACCGGACAGAATTGTGACCTTTCCCATCTTTTTGACCTCTTCAATATCCTCCCTGATGACCACACGGTGACCTTGGAGAAGTCTGAGGCCAGGCTGGCTGGCCACTAGACCCTCTAGCGACTGGTCTACGCAGGCATCCACGCTGTTGATGAGCTTCTTGGTGGTTGGGTCTGCCATGACTAGTTCACAAAGATCTACGGATAAAAATGAAAAAAAAAAATCTCGCCCACTCATCTAACGAGCTCTCTTCCTTATGCAACACAACCTAATTGTCCACCTATATCAATTCCGCACTGTGTTTTTTTTTCAGGCTTCTTAAAACATCATGCAACACTGGGCGTCACCAGAAATTTTTCAGGTGTGGGGGGGGACACTCATGTACATGGTCATTCCATGAGGTTGGGGCACAATTTGTGACGGTGTCCATTGTTACATGGGTTACGTAAAAATGAACAGCTATTTCCCTTCATGTGGATTCCAAATTGACATTGTTATACATCTTGCAAGGCTGAATACAGAGGGGTGTGTTATTTTGACAGAGTAAATGACCGACTCTACAGGTCATTACAGCTGGTAAAAGTTACCCATGTGACAAGGACACCGTCACAAATTGTGCCCCAACCTCATGGAATGACCCACATGTATGTAAATAGGCAGCAATCTCGGCGGCAGTCAATTCCGAGGTATTTTCGAGCAAGGTCGTGAGTATCATCTACTCTGTTATGCCGTTTTTTCCCATTTCGTTGCATTTTGTTTTTTCTTCTTTTTCTTTGTGGGGGAGGATCAAAGTGCCCATCCCCTTTTTTGCCCCTTCCTTCACGACGCCAATGGTTGATGGGTATAAATACATGTACATGTATTATGGTATGAAGTTTAACGGTAGATCTTAAACTAAATTAAATTCAGCGACAGACCGACGTGTAGTTAGTTCCTCGTGTGACGTTTGACATTCAATGTTGAACAAATAACCGTTTGATATTTGAACGTTGAATAAGTAACCGTTTGACATTCAGGATGCACATTCCTAAAAGTGATGGAGTGCAAAAGGGACCCTCAAAAAACCACATTTTGCTGTCATACACATCCACACATCCTTACACAGCTGTACTTATGGGGTATTTCCTTTGTTCTCGTGTACAAAACTCCCACACAGCACACAAAAAATTTCAAATCACTCCAATTTAAACCAAATTCACTTTCTTGGGTTGAAATTTTGACTGTATGTCCCTTATATAAAACACTTCAATTTGCGACAATTTTTACCCATAAAAAATTTCCCCTTTTTGAGTTATTTCCAAATATCAGTTTCGTGAAATTCTTGTAGGTAAAAACTGGCCTTGTGGGGTACTTCCCATTGTTCCGGCACCCCACAAGGCCCCATTTATAACCGCACCCCATGTACACTGTACCCAGTTTACATTGAATGCCTCACAGCCACACCACACTTTTCTCAAATCGAAATAAAATACATGTACTCAAACCCCATGCCCTGCCTGGAGATTACATTAAACCTGATGTCATTCTACTCCTCAATTGGAGATGATTCCTTGCAACCAGGGGCATGGGGTTCCTCTGGGTCAAACAAGCCCTTGAATGTAGTTGGCACAGTTTTTTGTCCCTTTTGCACTCCATCGCTTTTAGGCATTTGCATCCTGAATGTCAAACTGCTACTTATCCAACGTTCAAAACTCACACATTTACTTGTTCAACATTGAGGGTATGGCCCTGTATTGAGGGTATGGCCCTGTTTCCCCCACTGGATCTGCCCATGGAGGAAGGGACCCTCCATGATCTGCCCTAGGTGCCGGTAGGGTCGTAGGGTAGAATATGGCCGTTTATCATGTTTATCATTTACTCATTTTTTAATGAACACCAAAGCTCATGTCAATTTTTCATTCAATTAGTACCCTTTCCAATACATGTACATGCACCTTACATGGGTGTTAACCCTAACACTCCTCAATCCTCCAACAGGTGAAGGATTGAGGAGTGTTAGGGTTAAAAGATCTGAAAATGAAATGAAAAGGAAAAGCGAAAGAAATTTTTAAAAAATTCATATAAAGGGCCCAGTTTTCAATGGTACGCGTTTTCGACATAGGTTTTTTTTTCAAGGAAAACAAAGCCTGAATGTTATAGGAGCCTAGTAATTTCACACGTGAAGTTTTTATGGTTGGTTGAGCATCTAGATGTCATGCATTGTGCATGGTTGTGAACCGTGGTTTGGCTTCATACGTGTGATTGCATATATAGCTCCTTTGGTGGGAATACTTTCTGCATGTTGGTCAGTTTGAAAAAAACCTTACATCGTCGAAAACCGTCACGCAGGGATATATTTGTTGAAGGGTCCTTTCCTTTCTATTTATTGACATATGACGAGACCAAAGACAGTTGACTTTGCCATTGTAAAATAAGAAAAGATAGGCCTAGTTTCACCATTCCTGCAAAAGTGTCTGAATCATAGGCTACCCCAGATCTATGTATCCAAACCATTCTCACCTCAACACTTGTCTTATAATGGGATACAAATGGGTGTATTTCCCATTTAACAACTCAACTCCGATTAGCTACTGCTGGCAATCAAGCACTTGAAGCAGGCACCTTTCCCTTTAAATGTAGCGCCCTCCATTGACTTGAGGTGAAACCGCAGACTACGGTGGTTAATGATTAAAATTGGTGCCCTCACAAGGTTAATTCTCAAAGACAAAGTAACTGGTCACTAACTCATGTGAACTGAGTGGACAAGCAGTCTTATTTTGGCAGATGGGTTGTCGTCTGTTTCGCACTAAATGATATTTTATTGATCTTTGCAATTACGCGACTCAGTGAATTACAGGAGGCATCATTGTTGCAAATGTCAAACATTTTAACGTCATTCTGAGATATAAAGGAGTCTTTAAGGGCTGTTACAAACCTACCGTCAGAGGTCCAATTGTAAACACAATTAAAGCTTTTACAATACACGACCATGGAAAACGTGCTTATTGTAACATTACAGACAAAGCTGCCACCGGACGGGTTTTAGTTTATTGGAAAATGGCAAATTTATCAGCCTAACCGTTTCCGTTTACCATCCGGGAATAATTGCACAATGACGTCGTTCGAAACGGCGGGATATATCGGTTGCGTGAGGGATACAAGAGGACTTAATCGACAGGAACCCAAGACGCATCGAGCAAAGTGGACAAAAAAAAAGGACCGTTTTTGAGTGCGACCAATGAACGACGTTTTCCACTAAACACGACCACCGTCGTCTTGCCGCGATGTCACTCGACCAATTTAGGATTAATTTTCTGACAATCTCGGGGCGAGTTTCGACTTGGCCCGCGTGACGTTCTTTTCGCAGAAGCATAAAAAGCGCGGGGGGGGGAGGCGTGATCTGCCGGGGGCTAGGGAGATTCACGCCCGCAGCGAGGCATGGAGCTGAATGGTGCCAGCGTAATTACAGGGCAGTTTTGAGGGAAAGTGCCGGAGATGAAGATAATAAACAACTCTCTCGAGCTTGATATCTGTAGTTGGATGAGGAAATGAAGAAAGAGCAACGACCGCATTATCTGAAACATATTTCGGCAAGCCAGCGACTTACAACCATTTTTTTTTGCATGCAACAGACATCTCAGAGACTTTTGTTACTAAACATGTCAGTATTCAAAAAGACACAAAAAGATCGGTTGATTGTGGCGTTTAGTCCTGGAAAACAAAACCTAATACAAAGTTCTCAAGATAATTTCCATGCATGGAAAAGTCTCAGGGTAGTTCAATGCATGGAAAAAGTTTCAAGATAGTTCCCATGCCAGGAAAGGGTCTCAAGATAGTTGTATGGAAAAGGTTTAAAGATAGTTCCCATGCATAGAAGAGGTCTCCTCTGCATGGGTAAAAATGAAGGAAAGCACGTAAAACCTTAGGAAGCTCTACGTGCCCGTGCTTGATAATTTTCGAAACTACCACAACAAGGCCGCCGCTACTAATTACATCATGCATAACTAGATGTACATGTAGGTGCTCACTCGTCTGAACGCGTAAGAAAAAAGGCCAAGTGAAAATGGTTTCTCGTCCAGATGCTTCGAACAAAATAAAGGAGGCGGCGAAAGTTTTGATTTTTAAAAACTTTTTTTTACCTTTTACAAGAAGGTGGTTGGATTTTCCACATTCCGTCGCCCTTACTTTTATGTCAAAACGGAGGTTTTACCCATTTGACAGGTTCTTAACTTCCATAGAAAGTTACATATTTTGTTAGAAGCAAATCATTAGTCAAATCAATGTGCAGATTATCGAAAGCAACAACTATTTTTTCAAAAGGTCGACCGACAAACAGAAAACGAGTTCATTTTTGTTCGGTCTAAATTGTATATAAGTTTAATAAAGTAAAAAGGGTATTCCTCAGTGCAAACTGTGAAATCTTATTAAATGCAACACTTCAATTTCGGTACCCTAATCTGTCTCGGGGGACGTAAAAAAACGTGCAAAGGGGCAAAAAGAAAGAACAAAAAGAACTCAATTTAGCAACAATCAATTGATAAATTTTAACTGAAAAGAAGAAAGACCCCCCCACACCAGAATCTCGTGTTGTATGAAAGTCCTTACTTGATCACATCAAACCGCAGAACTTCAAACTGTAGAAACGGGTTTGTTTAAGATTAATATGTCAGTTCAACACAAGTCCACCCCTTTCGGGAGTTTGAGCATTACTATTGGCACACAATCTGAATCCAGTCCCGCGCATTTTTCTTGTGATCTCTACAGTCACTGATGCGAAGGTTCTTCAAGATCTGCATCAAAAGCTTCAAACTGAAGTAATCACGGCGCATTAGCTAGTTTTTGAGATTCCTGTAAAATTCAGGGCGGCACGATGGTACTTCAACACGATAGGTAATTAGCCGCTGAAATGACTCCAATTTCGATTACTATTATTTCCAGTGCATGGTAGGTTTTGTTCTCTTCTTTGTGCCTTTTTTGTCGCTGTTGGTGACGAAGGTTAATTAATTGCATAATGCCAGGATCGACCCAACAGTTCAGTTCAAGCACCCCCCTGTTTCCCCCCAAACTGTGTGAACAATAACTGTGGCCTCCATTGGACGACCTCGACGCAGAGTAAGTAGACCAATGCAGGCAATTGACGGGCGCGGGAGCCGCGTGCGGTATCAGCCGGCAATTAAAGCCAGCACAACCGCTCTACAAACGCTCAGCGCCCGCGCTGAGCGGGAGCACTCGAGGCGTTGCATGGAGGTATTTATTTGATAATTGGATCATAATTATCGGCAAGGTGAATTGCCACGTAGTAATTATTGGTCTGCAGATTATCCACTTTAGTTCACAGTAGGACGAAGAGTTTATGGGGAAGGTGGCATCATTCGGGCTGTCGGTTTACATAGAATCCTTGTCCAGAGACTATTAGTATAGGCCTATGTAATTATTAATTCAACACTGAGCACATGCTTATGCCTGTCAATGAAACATGGAATTCGGATCACATCTAAAAAGCAGATGGAATTAATTACTGGCTTGCAAATTTGATAGACTTTTAGTCAAACGTACAGAAATGCCTGGCATTTACTGGCTTTTCCTTGTTCATAGTTGAACATCACTTGTTATGATCAAACTTTATATACAAAACTGATCAAGGATAAATGATACTGCCAAAAGTGTTGATGCTCTGTACCGAAGTATCAAGACTTGGTACTTAGTACTACTTAATACTCAGTGTAAGCACTTGAGCAATATTCATCTCGGTGAAGAAATAATGACATCTGGTTTCAATTAATTCTTCGAAACATCAGTGGTTAGTTATGTCTAAAGAATTATGAGGTATTCATCATTAGACACAGAAAATCGGCATTCTCTCTATCCGATTCCAAATGAATGGATTTTGCCATTTCCCCCAGTAAGACGTGCATATCGAGCGTGAACCTCTGTTAGTGCGCGGTTTGAATCAACTCCACACCGTGTACCCTACGCGGGGCTGGTTAATATACATTTTAATCATCGGAGATGCGGCATTTTCAATCTAGGAATCCCCCAACGACGACTCCCTTCGGACGGCCGAAAAAGAAAAAAAAACTGATTGTCGATTCCGGACAGGTTGAACTCTCCTCGGAGTCACATTATGGTGACCAGAATTATTAAGAGTGGTAGGAGCTTCTCTCTCTCATTTTTAAGGGGGGGGGGCCTTTGCAGCTCTTCATTATCCCTACGGTGTCTCTCCAATTCACTCATCAATCCGTTGCATAATTCACGTTGAAGTTGATTTGTACTGACTTCTAAAACCGAGACTAGGTCGACACCGTAAAGGGGGAATAAACTATCTGGACAAGAGAACGGAGTTTCTTCTCGAATACTGATCACCTGCTCATCAGAAGTTAACCTGTAATCGACAAGATTAGTGTGCACGCCGCCAGAGACTCCCTGTAGATGAGCCCACTTTAAAGCGCCTGCGGCGCATGTGATATGTTTCTGTACCAGTATACAAAAAAATCTTTTTCATTTTGAGATCAACTCTTGTTGAATCTTGCCCTCCTTATTTTCCCTTCTCTCTCTCTTCGCTTCCTCACGGTATAGGTGGCTTTTCAAGACGATGAAATGGCGGCGCGTCTCCGGGAGATGATTGCGAGTGTCCTGGTCGGTACGGTCCCAACGGAGGTGGTGCTCTCCCAACGATGCGGAGGGGAAGACGGCGCTTAAGGAAATTGCCCCAGTTCCTTGGGGTTGAAAAGGGATCGCCGAGCCTGAACGGGGCTGCCTCCACGCTTACACTCTCGGGATGCTATCACCAGCCGCGTTAACCCGGTCCGTCGATAAGTTGTCTGGATTGTCAGGACGGGCAAAGGCGAACAAGTCAGTCAGCCAGAAACAGAAGACGATTAGCACAAGGCTGTGATGGTCAAGAGGAGTGATGCGATAATGAATTCCAAAAACTCTGATTAATGAAACACCCGTGAACCGTAACGAGCTCTTAACTGTGAGAAATTGACTTTCATTGGGGATGACAGTGCACGGGCCCGTACAGCATAAGTCTCTCAGATCAAAGGCCCGTGATTTTGTGATGAATACTTTGTAGCTGCTGCGCATTAATCTCAGTGCATGCTTGCGAGAAGTTTTTGAAGCAGTGTCAGTCCGGTGAGGAGTTATACTCGACTACTGAAAGATGTAGACTAAAATCGAATTTACCAGCATTGTGAACAAAAGTAAGACAATGGCTGACCTTCATGTGATGAACTAAAACATTTAAAAGCTTTACCAAAGTGCCGGTTCTAAGCCTGTACGGCCGGTTCATACAAGGGGATGCGAAAGCGAAGCGAAGCGAAGCGAATTTGACGTTATGAATGATTTGTAGAGAAATTTCGTCCAAGCTGAAATGTGTTCGACTTATGCAAATTTATAGCGCGAATATTTTGATCTGTATCAAATTTGTCACAAAGTCGGGTTCGTGTTCGCTTTTGCATGAAGTACGAGCCCGCCCTTTTTGTCTGCATAAGTTTTTACGAGGACATGAGTGTAACTATAGAATACCAACGTGGACAGCACTGATGACGTCATCGTAGTAAGCAAAGTGCATGACTGAAAACTAAACTTTGCTGGTTTTTCTTGAATTATGACGTGTGTGTCTATTCGTGCAATGTCGCCAGAGAAGTTATCCAGTCAACATCAACCACCGATTAATGTCCAGCAAAATCCTTGAGAACAACAAAAATGCCGTAGGAACGTAGGCCTACCGATACTCTCTCTTGATTATGTGAAAGCAACGATAAGATCACTTTCCATAATCCGCTCTGAGCAGGAACAAAAGAGGGCGTGTTTTGAAATGAACTCGACAGTCCTTTGGTACTCACGCACCACATAGGTGCGCAAGTTTATGCGCGTTTGACGCGGAGCACGCTGAGTACGCGCAACGATTTTAGTCTAGAATGTGTGGTCCTCGCGTGCACGCCGAACGCGTGCTAGAACCCGGTTGGAAAACTGAGTACCATCTGTCTCTCTTTCGCCGGTGAGGGTGCACTTCAGCTCAGGCTGGATAGTATTTGAGATTGTCAGTCTTTGAACATTGTTTTGAAACTCTCATTACATTCATCCAATAATGATTGTTTGCAATCTTTACGGCAATTAAAATGTAAAAAAAAAATAATGCATGCATCAAAGATACCGGTAATGTCTCGTGCTGCCGAAATTCCGACATAATGATTCTTCTATTTTGCCATTTGTCGCAAAGTAGATTACTCTTTTATACATGCATAGGCTACTTAAAAATGCTCAACCTAGCCGCCTACTTAATGATTGTGGGGAAAATGGACAATTTTGAGAGGGGAATTATGGGTGAAATTCACAACTTGGTGGCACGCCATACCATACTACTGGACGGATGTGTTTTCCCTTATGTCGAGACGCACTACGCGAGTCTTTCTGTAAAACTGGGTACATATTTTGTGGTAATTGGACACATTTGTGGATGATACAAGGGTCACTTTCAGTATTAAACTGAACTGTTATTTAGATAAGTTGCTTCTGTGGCAGCTATTCCACATATAATGCAGAGCATTCGTGTATACCTTTCTGCGGCACGATATTTCGTTATGAACACTGCTTTCACGATCGGGAGCCCAACCACGTTTTATCATTGTTTTGGTGTAGACTTTTGGCATAATTTTCCCTTGTTTGCGGTGTCAAGTCACATGTTCTTGACTCACATAGGCTGCTGAAAGGGCCCGTTGGCCCTTCCTAAGCCGGACTGACACACGTCGCCCAGACCGTGAGCATAGACGGGGTATGGACAGGGCCTGCACCGTCTACCATGCCAAAATAATGGGAGTTCCGAGACAGAAGTGGCGTAGCGGGGGGGGGGGGAGGAGCTGGGGAACGTGCCCCCCCCAAATTCCCAGTGCCCCCCCCCCCCAAAAANGGGGCGTGGGGGGGGGGGGGGAGGAGCTGGGGAACGTGCCCCCCACAAATTCCCAGTGTCCCCCCCCACTAAAAAAGGAGGAATGGATATTGAACAAGGCTAACAGAAACCTGCCCCCCAAAACCACACCTCTGAAAGCTGGCGCCCCCATAAGATGCTGGTGCCCCCTTGTGCCCCCCACCAGTAAAATCCTAGCTACGCCACTGCGAGACAGATATAAAAATCTATAGTCAAGCGAATATTATTAGCAGAATTCTTAGATGCATCTCCTGGGGGGAGCAGTCATCGACAGCAAACTGCCAAACCATTAAGGGTTGAAGACTTGTCGATTCCGAGGTATTCCAGTGGCAAATTTGGGATTTTTTTTACTCCTTTTTTCCTCGTTTATTCCGCCCCCTTCCCGCCCTTTTATTAATTTCTTTCCGTAAGGAGGGGTCGCATGCAACTGCCCCCATGCATGGCGCCCCCTTAGCCGCGCGCATGCTTAGACTGGAGCTAAGTGTGGCAGTTTGACGACGCAACGCGGTGTTCACAATTTAGCCCCGGAAAATATAGATTATTTTTGAAGCCACGATATCTTCTTCCTTCTCTTCTTTTTCACAGAGTGGACCCGCCGTGTATATCTGAAGCCTGACTGATTAACCGCGATGCGTGCCTTTGTTGCGATCCCCACCTCTCTCGGGCCCCAACAGACACACACAACGGAGAAAAAAAAATGCAGGGGATCTGAAAGGGCCGCGTTTCACCTTCCCAGGACCGACCTGATTAGAAGCTAACTTGAAGCGTTTTACGGGCCCCGATGCGCCGCTGGCATGGATCCCTGTTCTTCGATAGAACGATGCGAGATGTACCGTATTTGCGCTCTCTCTATACACGCCCGAAAAATGTACTAATTTCATTTTTTTTCGGAGGGGGGGGGGCGTGTGAGGCAGTTTGTTCCCTTTCCTCGGTTTTTTTTTCTTCCTCTCCTACCGCAGATTGGCTTCCAGTGCGCTCCCAGACAGAACAACAAGCTGTCTGGCTTCGGGGACCTGCACAGGCAAACCTCGGGGACCCGGTGGGAGAAAGGAAACCACTCCGATTCATCCCCTTCACTAAACTTGATTTTTCTCCGCTCCTCCCTGTCTCTCTTTTTCTCTCTCTCTCCTTTTGCAATTTTTTTTTTTGGGGGGGGGAAATGTAGGACGCGGATAATGGAACCGATTGACGTGGGGGGAACCGATTCTCGGCTGTAAACGTGAGAGGCAGATGAGAAATACTAGGAAGCCGCTCCAAACAAATTTTGAAAATTGGAACATGGGCCGGGGATTCTCTGGAGATTTGCGCCCAAATTGGAATGGATCTAATACAAGGAATCGCACGATGGATGTGTGGTCAGGCCTATACACGCTGATGAGAAAGTGGGCAGATAGCGGGGACGTAACATAGAATGAGGAGAGGAGTTGGGCACTGTATGATGTCCGCTACCGTGTCCGTGCATTGGATCTCAACATTCAACAATTTACAGTCTGTCTGCTAATAAGAAACAGTTGTCTGCGGAAACGCTTTGTATATTAGAGCTCGTCCGTACGTTTTCACCGATATTGTCTCAACACACTCAAAATGCATTTAATAATAAAAAAAATCCTGTTATCACTTTGTGAACATGTCTAGATGCTGTATTTATTGGTGATGTCTAATCCCTAGACATCAATGTCCGATGGCGGACCACCGTCCACCAAAACCCTAAACACTTTTAGTAAATTTAAACAATGTTTAAATTTACTAAAAGTGTTTAGGGTTTTGGTTATTGATATCAAGATAGTGTTCAAGACAAGTGCTTAAATGGCTCAACATAGCTTTTGTAAATAACAAATTTATTTTGTCTCTTTGTTACTTTTACAGATGTTAATATAGTATAAAACTTGGACATGACTGTTCTCATGTAATGAATAGTTATCGAGAACAAGTTCATGTGATAAAAATGCGGACGTTTACATTGAGCTTGCACCGGCCATTGAGCCAAACATTTCAATGTACTCACGGTGCCCTGAAGTGAATGTGCGTTTTCGAAGGGCCTCGTGACTTTGTGATCCATGTCCGTCTTTTTAGGACATTTTAAAGGACTGGGCGCCCTTTGGGGTTTCTGTGCTGAAAGTGAATCATCATTAGCAAAAAGCTGATTTCATTTACCTCAACAGAGCCGGGGGCGGAAACCATCCCCCACTCAATTTTCCTCATATCGTCGCAGTGCATCCTTTCAGTTCATCCAAAGTCCTCGCACGGTCTTTTTGACACTAATTCTCAGAAAATCGGACATATACCGTTCTTTTAGAAAGGCCTGAATTTCCGAGACAGGTCAACCAAAAACTACAGGTTTTTTCCTCCCTTGACGTGTTCAATGCACACCAGCTGAGGCTATGAATTCCAAACGGCCACATTAACAAAACCGTGTTCGATTTGAATTGAATCCCCACATCCGATGCACTCATAGATGGTTTTTATCCAGGCCAAGTTTAAAAACAGAATGGGTTTACTTTGGCTGGATGTTCATCCTCCCAGTTATGAAGTAGTTCTGAAAAGCTCACATATTTTATGGTAAAGGAAAAAGCCTCGATGTTACCCCTGTTAATCAGCACAAAAATGCAAGAAGTTTGGAGAGTTTGCTGTCCCGTCTATTTCATTTTCTTTTGAAATCCTTGTTGTTTCAATGTATGAAATTAGTTTAGTGAGCAAAGGTTTTTTTCACATGTATTTTCAATGAGCAGAAAATAGTTTATTGTCTTCCGGAAATGACACTAAAGATTCAGATATCTCATTGTGTTTGTTTGGTTTTTTTTCAGGAAAAGCATGGACAATTTTAAATGTCTCAGAGGTTACTTGTCGATCAGATACAGAAAGGGATGAAAAATAGTTGTTTTACATTTCAACAAAATTTGTTTCCAATAGAAATTCACGCCAGCCCCCCCCATCTATCGAGGGACAGTGGAGATCTGAATGGGGAGAATCTGTATGAAAGTCCATGCCACTGCCCGGCTAGAGTTAAGCATGCGAGCATTTGTTTTGGGGGGATTGGGAATCACACCTGTGGTAAATTTCAGCTGTCAGGGGTCCGAGATCAATGTAAGCGAATAATGAAAATCAGTTCCAGTTTCACATTCCTGATTAGAGGGATGCTTGCAAAATGACGACTTTCCAGGTAGGTTACGCTATGAATAGCCCTGTGTATAGTTTTTGTGGTTGGAAATACGCAAAAGTTTATAAAGTATTCAAAAATGAAATTTTCAGTAACCCAAATTTTTATCTTCTGTAGAACTGCACTCCGTTCAAAGAATTCCATCCCATGTTCTTGTAATTCGTCTTATAAACGAATTCCGGGGAAGTCAAAATATTACTTGATCTTTATCTTTCAGCGTTGTGTTCCCTGTTAACTTTTTATCAGTCTCTACTGTCTTTTGGCATATCTGTCTGTTGTTAGCCTACATGGTTTTTCTGTCCTTGAGAAATTGTTTCAGTTTGAAGCTGATTTTAAACATGAGTAGCAGATACAGCTTTCTGTTGCCTAATTAGCAAATAGGAATATGGTCAAGACAGCAACCTTTTATACCACTTCCAAAGCAGACACAGCTTTCTGTTGCCTAATTAGCAAATAGAAATATGGTCAAGACAGCGACCTTTAATACCACTTCCAAAGGTTGAGGCTTGGTTGGTTGAACGCAAGGGACGGGCAAGGCGACAGGTTTCCAGAAAGTGATTGTATTCTCGAATCACGTGTGTAATTACCTAGCAACGCCGCGGTGCACTCTCATTAGTTTAATCGAACATTTTCGGTGGGAATCGAGTTCCTACGCCTGTTGAGTTGGTGCTTCACCCTCCTATTTGTCCCGGGCACTTTGTGTTATCTTCTGTATCCGCAGCAGGGTATTTTATTCAGTTCTTTTGACTTGATGGCGTGGCCGAGCGTGAAATCTGGCCCGGCCAGGGACGACTTGAGAAACCCAGACCCGCGCAGCGGCAGACCGGGCCAATTCAGACCGGCCCGCGCCTTTCTCTCGGAGCTGATGAAAAAACGAATTAGCTTGATTAACCCGCCATGGTGTGTGCGAGAGAGAGACAGAGAGAGACAGAGGAGGGGAGGGGAGCCTGACGGCTGAACAAGGAGCAGAACCGTCTATTTTCCCCTTCCACCTTGTCCCGATAGAAATGTAATTCTGAGTCAATCGGGGCCAACAAACGGGTTCAGAGCGGCCATTAGCGTGATTAAATGCGCCGGCACCGGAGTGATGAGGCAGACAGCGGCATGAATGGGAGATGCTCCGGCGCTCGGAGAACTGCCCAGCTCATCACTGCGGCGAAACGCGGCTGAAGACGGAAAGCGCACGGGGGGGGGGTGTGGTGGCTGGGGAGACTTCTAGACTGGGAAACTGATGCTGTTGTTCGCTAGCTCCATTCATCCAACCTTAACCATCAATCCATTTCCACTCACCGCTGCATCAGAGGAATTGTCATGGAGACAAGGCGTTCGCGGTGGCGAACACCGACGGATATAGTAGTAGGAGACGGGGTGAAAACTGCATCTTTCCCCGTATCACTAGCGGGGCCAATTTACCGCACCAAATTCACTTAAAGAGACCAGGGCACGGGGGCCCTCGTGGATAACAAGCTCATACGGGAATGTGGGCCCCGCGTGTGCGGTAAGTGCGCTGTCGGTGAGCTGAGGGGAAAGGAGACTGGATGGAGCGGGGGAAGAGCATTCAGCGAAGCGGTGGCGCGAAACACAGTGCCTGGGGGGCAATAAGGAACACGCTTGGCGGACCAAAATACCTCACGGGGGGAAAGAGGGAATCCAGGGCTGTGATGACTTCAGAAAAGCGCCGACTCCCCCTTTTTTTTAAACACTAGTGGCCGTTGTACACCCAGGCCGAGGCGAACAAACTCAAGGGGCAAGTGGGTAACTTAATTTTTACCAATCATATCGGCCGGGTAATTTATTAGCCATTATGCTAGGGGACTTGTAATAACCCGAGGCCTTGCCGGGCGTGTTAAACGAGATATGAAATTGACGTACATGTTGTTCTTCTCCCCTAGTTTCCCCCTCTTTCCTACTTCGCTCAGCCTCCGATTTGTCTCATTCGAGCAAGAGAACAAGACTACACTCGTCGAAATGCATTTTCAACTCAAGCGTGCACAAAGTGAAAAGTGAACGCTCTCTGTTAGGACGTGAAAGCAACAGGCCGAAATTGTGCATCAGCAGGAATTGAGATCAGCCCTTCTGGTGACGAACATCGTGAATTTGTCCTGCAGAAGGACAAGACGAATAGAACTGAGACTACACACGTGAACCGATTTGAAGCCATTTCGGCGTGTACTGTGCAAAACCATACTTTGTGACTCTAGTATATTATAGTTTCAACACCGCGGAACTACAACACCTTCGTGGAAGATGCAGGAAGAGGAGTCTTTTACGAAAGAAGTTCTACAATCGCTTCGGGAAAAAAACATTCCCATTTCCCCCTCCCATATTCAAAATCTGCGGAGAAACAACTGATATCGCCCCCCCTTAATCCCTTTCCCTAGTATTCTCTCAAGTACCGTTACAAATGCCCCCTGCAACGGCCTCACAAATAACAAATAAGAGTTCTTGTATCGGCACACGACGATTCTAAGAGTATTATTGAAACTAACACCATACAAATTAAAAAGCTGATTTTGAACACTCGCTTCAAAGACAAAACCCTGAAAGTCCTAAAGGAGGGCCCACTTCGCTCATAAAGGCGAACGATTTTGCCCCACTGGAGTAGAGTAACCAACCTCCATCACCTCACTCCCAACCCCCTCCCCTTCCAAGATCTTACGTAATATGCCTTCTCTCATTTCAAAGAGCATTGCCTATGTTGATTATTTGCATATGAAATTCTACGAGAAGAACAACGCAGATGACCGGATGACCGCCACTAGAGTGGGTAATTGCGACACTGAATGGCCGTCGTTGTGGCAAAGTCCAGAATATCGTATACGCCCAAGAGTAACTGTGATTTGCTGCTAGTTATATGGGTGACAGTCACGGCCAACGTTTATTGGTGGCCAGACTGATGACCCATTCACTATACTGCTGTTGCATGACGATATTTTCTTTCCTACAGCATGGATCATGTTTGGACGTTGAAGGCCTGGACGTGACTCTTGTGATAAAGGCCTAGTTTCGGTTTAGATTTAAACTTGTCATAATGTGCCATACTGCAAATGAAATAGTTACCCGTCTTTGGTAGTGACCCACTGGGGTGGGAGTGGTCATTTTAAAGGCTTTGGGGAAAAGGATAAATTGATACATACAGTTTGAAGACTTCAGGAGATAGAGGTATGCTGGTGGTTGGAACAATGGCACGGACCACGACGCCTGCACTCCCATCATACATCAGTTTATGCCATTATCAATGTGATAACAACGATGACTAGAATGACGATGACAGTGACGATTACGGTGACAAGCGTGATGGTGATTGCGTTTTCAATGCCATATAACCATAGAGGGTGACGATCCAAGACCTTTCCTTGAGTGCACTAAATTCCTGTCTAGATATGCCAGAAATCTTTGCATTTCAAGCCAACGTCTGAAACGACCGACACCCCCCCCGACAGGTTGCATTATTCATGAGAAAGCACCAAATCACAGACGGATCTAACCCTGATAACCCGTTTGCGGAGAACAAGACGATACATAATTAAAGATGGGACTCGGGTCGTTCTAATTAATTAACCAATCAACGATCCCCGTCACCGACGCGGCCGGGGACCCCTATGGAGGGAGTGATGTGACCCACCGTGATTGACAGGTCCCTGCTCACTGATGGCATTCCGTGTCGCCTTTCGTGGTGAGCACTGAAGACCACGATGATAATGATGATGTTGACGACGATGATCGCTATGATGATATTGGCCAGGACTAGGAGGGTCGGCCATTAACCAATGTCTAATTACTTGCGTGGCAAGTGATTACGCCATGATACACAATTCATCACATTTATAAGCCGTGCGGCAACACATCATCAGCAAGGAGAGGGGAAAAGTCGACTGACCGGGGCCGCGCACGCTAAGTTCACCAAAGGACCCAACAGTGTACTAGCAAGAGTGGTGGGGCTTTGATACGAACCAAATGGTGCTTGCTGTTGGACACGGTCTACAACTTGCAAGTTGTAGAAATTCGGGCACGTTGGATCATACCGTTAAGCTCATCAGTCGTTTTCATCGCTGGTTGGCCCTAAGTCAAGATATTTAGGAATTCCTTGACGGTGGTTCGTTTTCTTGAAAGAGCCCACAAACCATATTTTTGAATAGGAAATTACTTCCCCTACTTTGAAGAGAAAATCTCCGTGGAGTTCTGGAATGACGGGTGAGACGATAACCATCCGGCACGGGGACTTGCACGGGCACATTTCGGCACCCAGACCCCTCGTGGTGGCGTCGTCGGTGGCCTCTAACATGGCTTCCTCACCGACCCAGCGCTCCCCGTTCGCCATCCACGAGCTACTGGGGCTGGGCCGGTCCGGTGCGCCCGCGGCCACGGACCCCACCACCGTGTGCGACCCGGCGACGGCGGCGGGCCACGACACTCTCCGGGCCGCCCACATCATGCGGACCCACCATCTGCACGCCATGGCTGCACTGCCCGGGTTCCATCCGGCCTCCCTGTACTTCGCCAAGCCCCCGATGTTCGAGCCAGCGACTCTGGCACTGGCTATGCACAACCAGTTGGTGACTGCAGCAAACATGCCTCCACCACCATCTCTTTCGCCCCCCTCACGCAGTGATGAGCGACACCAGATGACAGGTAAGGAAAAAATTGCGCCAAAATTGAAGGTACACTTACAGACAGAATGCCTCAAGATGATGTATGTATCATAGGCCTGTACATATCATACCTACAATGAGAGAATTGACAAAATGTTGGCGTTAATTTAAAAGGGTTGTTGATCTTGAATTCGGAAGTAAACAATTATTCCTTGTCGACGAAGTTGTGACTTACCATGCGATAAAGTTATACTGAACAGAACCACGTGCACAAGTACTTAAGTGTCCGAAGGTAACGGTGTCAAAGTCTGTGATTTCTCCAAGACATAAATGATGCCAATGAATAATGCATTAATGAAAATTTTCCGGTGAAGCTGCATATACGGGTACTGTTGCACCAATCGTAAAGTGTAGCGCTATTCGACGTCCTGGACTTCCGCAAGCAAATCAAATTTCAGCTCTCGTGAAATACAAAATTCTGGGGAAAATTTCACAGGTCCTATCAAATGTTGGGACACTTGAGGTGAAATGTAACTTGTCCTAAAAGTATGAGCAAAAATGAATGCCACTACAAGGCAAACCCAACCGGCAAATTTCTGAGAAATGAACTGTAGGAAGTTCGACTTCTCTTAATATTTTCCACTCACGGTGCTGGAAACTTGTAGATAAGCCATGCGGTGGATCGACGTTACTCCGACCTCTCCACATCATTGGTATAAACAAAGTAACCATTATTGCTTCAAAATAACGAATCGTGAAGGAAACCAATCTAATCAATTGACGGAAATATTCTTCTTCAACTTCTCAAAACATACAAGAAAACAAAGTCACGTAACAAAATTCGGCGCAGTTTTTGAATGTTTGGGCAAATGATGTTTCATTCCTCAACGTTCCTTCGTGGCATAATTATTCGTAATCTGCTGGTGGTGCTCTGGATCTTGTTGTAATTTTCTTGTTTCCCAGAAATCATTTATTATTGAAGCGTGTTATATTTTACATACCAAAGAGATTCTTGTATTTGTCATGTTTGTAAGAAACATAACTGCATTCCTTGTTGGAGATGAAACTCTCAAAGAGATGAAGGTGTTTTTGAGAGCTTTTGTTAGTGTCGTTAAGCTCCGTGGTGATTCTACAGTGACTTTATCGTTTACCTTCGCCGTACACAGTTTTTTTATCCTTTGTGCAATAATTATTTATCAAAATTTTGCTTACTAACCCTACCCTCAAGGAGTCTGACAGAGTGTTATTTTCACTCCTGAGTGTCTTTTTTTTTGCGAGAGCTGTGTCATCAACAAATACAACTTGATTGAAGTGGACACGTCAGTCACCTCACGAATAGAGCAACGGACAGTGCGACGCAATGCGCCCCACACTGCGCGCCTTTGTGTCCCACGGAAAGGCCCACCCGCCTCCACACCCCCGTTACATCCGCCGATATCCCCTATCAACATTTCCGATTCCTTGTCTGGTTCTTTTATTGCGGTGACACCGGGTGTCGTGTCCCAGCTTGGAAGAAGAGGCAGAAGAAAGGGGAAAAAATCCCGTGTACAATTGGGGGACATGTTTCTATCAATCTTCAATTGGGTGCTAATTTACAGTAGCCTTACCGCGCCGTGTGCCCCCCGAAGAGCGGCCGACAATAACCGTACAGTGATTCGTCCGGAGATCTCGCTGCGTCAACAGGAACTTGGATGTAAGAATCATTCAAAGTTCTCCTTTGGAGGAAAATACAACTCTCACTCAGACAATATCGCCCATTGTTACCCTCTTTGTTGACATCGCTGCATGTTTTTCAGGGTTTTTTTTTGGGGGGGGGTCGATTTTGCGTGAATAGGTATGCAGATAAACGGGGCCAAAATGTTTAATTAAAGTGCGCAAGTCATCGTCCGCCTGTCCCAGGGCCCCATGAGCGCCACATCCCCCACGTGGACGAGTGAATGAACAATAGGTTAGTTTTCAATCAGTAAATTGGACACGCGATTTGCCAGTCACCCTCACAACGCTCGTGAGGTTCTGATCGAGGCAATAAGTACGATCTCCGCCGCACATTCCCTCCAACAGATGGTTTGTATTTGCTCAAAAAAAGTTTTTAATCAGGGGAAAGGATGACGGTATATACGGGAGGCGCCCATCGCTCCCAAACCTCGATTCAAAAAGATCCATGCAACTATGAAATTGGACACATTTGAAACATTGAGAAAAGTCCAACAGCCTTTTCCGCTTTCGTAAGTAGGCCTATATTCTGTATCTTAAATAGTTCTGATCATTTTTCTTTTCGTTCACATTGAAGCAAAAATATGAAAGTCGAAACAGAGCATTTGGAGAATTTTTTTCTATTGGCATGAGAAGCCTAGCTCCACGCCTTTATTTCATGCTAAGATTTCCTGTCTTAAAAAGACTGAACACAACATCTAACAATCCTAATACATCTGAAATCGAAGACATCATTAAGCCACCATTAGCATATCAAACACACTCGTGTACTTTAAACTATAAATTGATACAAATCTCAAATCCAGGGATGTCGGGCCTGTGTCACGGCATTGTTCATTTGAGGATTTTCCTGATCTTGCGCCAAAGAGGTAGTTACCGATTTGAAAATTTGTGTGCAGACTGGCGTGCCTATTGCTCTGAGAAACTGCTTGACGCTCAATACCGCACAAAAAGTTCTTTAGCCTATACAAGGATAACTGATTCAAATGACCACATATAGGTTTTGACATTACCTGATAATTTGTTGGGTTTTTTGGCTTTGTTTATAAATCCTGGACGTCTAAGACTTACGTATTAATAAATCTTCATGTACCTGCACTTACACATCACAACGAAAAACTGTACACGTCTTTGATGACTAGAAATGGCATTAGTGTGCTACAACAATTTATTGCGTGTGAAAATGTGGGATTGAAAATACACGTACTGGGAGGCCTAAACTCAAGTTTTTTTTTGGCTTGGATATCTCAGGGGGCGGGGAAATGGGGGTGTTGGTTGGTTGAGGAGGGCACTTGTTATAATGGACCACGAGCCCTCAGGTGCGACGCTGCAGCTAATTGCGAGCAAACACGACTGTGTGAGATTTGACACTTTGGGGTGTCAGTAAAACGGCTAATCCTGTTTGCCCGTGTGCACGGCCACGCATACAGATCACGCCAACAGTGCAAGATGCCAGTAATAACACAACCTATAAGGCCAAGGCGATAGACAGTTAAATGATGGCAAAACCATGATATAACGGTTGAGTTCCTTTTATTAGCGGGGGTATAGGACAAAGTATGCAACTGGCCAAATGAATATTCATTCGGGGGATGATTACACATTACATTACATTACATATCCATTATTTCAGGATTTAAATGAAGTTCATAATTGAAATGTCGTCAACGAGCGTGAAATATTGTGTAAGAGAAACATGAAACATTTGTTTTTGTTTGCCTCTTTTGGTTTTGGCTCTGTGGTTTGGTGATTTTTTTCTTCGAGCAAAATGACATTACAAACCATCGAATAAAGCTATTTCACCGATTGGCCCAGCTGTCCAAACACCTTTTGATAATGAGCAGCAAAACTAAAAGTCATTTACTGCAAGGTGGGGTATACTTAGGTTGTTTGAGTGCAAACGCTTTCCACCAAAGTGTGAATGGATTTAGAAGTACAAGTTTGGCGCGATGCATGCGATGGTAGCCGCCCGGGTAAAAAAAAAATGAGCAAAGTAACTGTGCTAATTAACACGAGACGACACACGCAACCGCTCTAGGTTCGCTGTCGGCGACTCAAGAGAAAAGATCAGTCTAGCCCCAATCAGCAGTGATTAGTCTTGAAGTCCATTTGCCTAATCGAAATAATGTTTGCCAAGCATACAATCAAGACCTGTTCTTCTTCTTTTTCTTTACGATTTTCTATTGACGCTCTGAAAGATTATGTTGTTCTTGCTTGTTGAATTTTGATAAATCTTGCAAATGCATTGCCGTCGGTATTTCGCACATGGGTGACGTATGACCGATCGCAGTCTGGTGCTTGCTTGTAATTTGAGCCCAGAAATTGGCCGTTTCGTATTTTCTGTCGCAATTATCTTTAAGCGGGTTTTATAAAAAATAGAACTACATTAATAGCTCTGTGATCGTGCAGACTACAATGTGACATATGAAGTCGGAGAAACAGAATGTGGGCGCTATTGAGGTGGTTTGATTTTGCGCTATAAATTTAGCACAAAAAGGGCATATATCGGAATGCATGACTAACAATGGTCAAGGAAAGACAGGATTTCACGTTCTGTATACGAGATTTTTCACCATTTCCCTTCACAACCGTCATCACGGCGCTGTCCACATTGACAAGACTTGGGTACAAATTGATTCGGGCTGTAGGTGGTGATGTTGATCGCAATGGGTGCATACCACGTTGTGAAACAATAGAGCACAGAAACAAACGTGCAATCCCTATTGTTTGTTTTGTTTTCTTTTCTTTTGTTTGTGCTTAGCCATTATGAGCATGTAAGGCCTCAGCGGGAGTCCATCTGCTTTATTTCATTTCACGGTGCTGCCAGTTTATTCAATTTTTTTTTTCAAATCCAACCCTTACTCACTTTCAAACTAATTTCCCGTAAAAATGTGAACAAGTATCCAAAGACCAGACTTAAGCAGGAAATTTTGATGGCTGACAATTCCTCTTCCCTCACTGTTGATTTTCATACTTCAAAGTTATCCAAATTTAAAAACAGGTCTTCTGAAAGCTCTGGTACATAATTACGGGCAATGAAAGTTGTGGAATTCACATTTTCCAGAAAATATGCTATAACTCTTCAGCAGTGTAATAACAAACAACGAATCGGTGGCTGACTTCAGATGCTGCGCAAGGTTGGCCGATCACAGGTGATTAATTTTCTGTAATGAGTCGGGCTAATGCCCTGAGACACCCTAGCTTTTCTGTAGCGCAGCCAGCTCCATACAGAATGAGTGGCAAAATGCAACAAACTGAAGAACAGAAGAGAGAGAAAAAAAAGATCGGCCAAAATGGATTATCATTTCAAAACTGCATGGGATGTTGAAACAGCTCCTAACTGCAAAATCGGGATGATAACAACATTAAATAGAACAAAATTGTATTACACAGTTATTCCTCAGATCAATGATTATCTGTCTATATAGTGGCGCCATTATGGTCTGCCGGATGAAGCTGAAAACTGCTGGTAACAAGAGGCTAATGAGACGACTTTGTCAAAACAGAACGCGATAATGGGGAGGTATCCGTGTTGTCAGTGTTCTGTCTTCTTGTTATGGGTGTTATCATTAATATTCCAGTGCCAAACAGTCACCTTTGCGTGAGATTATTGTATATTATTTAATACGCGTCTTGGATATCTGTAGGGGACAACTCTATGAAACAGAAGCAAATCAGCAAGATGGCATGAGCATGTAGTCAACAAACGGATGGAAATACGGTACTTAACGTCAGGGTAAATTATTGTGCTCAAACCGACAATTTACCATTTAGTTAAGAAAGCTACTTGGCTAGCTACACAGCAATTGACAGCAACTGACCAGTGATTTTAACTGATTTTAACTAGACCAAATCTGGGCAAAATACTGGTCAAAAAAGTTTTAGAGTTTATACTCTGAGGTCATATCGAATAGCTTATAATAAAGAAGCAAGTAGATCGAGGTGTATGCTATAATATATATTATTATTAACCCTAACAGTCCTCAGTCCTCCAACAGATGAAGGACTGAGGACTGTTAGGGTTAACCTCCCGGTTTTCTTTCTTTTACCAGTATACGAAGACCGACGATCTATTTATGGTGATGCCAATTTAGTGTCATTAGAATGATGACTGATTCACTCGTTTGGACTACACAGACTGAAGCGGGACGAGGACCACTTTCTGTATTTTGGTCTGTTTCGCTCACTGTGCAATCGAGATAAACCCAAATGTAGGTGATGTCACGCGGACTGTACATTGTTTGGTTGAAATCGTTTTGCCAATTTGAAAGATGTTATTGGATTGGTAACGAAAGACCTCCCGCTTCAAAATGCTTACCGTTTACCTTGAGAGTAAATTTTGATACTTGCATGGACAAAATTAATGTAGATTACGGCATGCTCTTTGAGATGTCTAGATTTCACAGTGAAAAAACAACAGCTCGAAAATTTCAGTGACGTTCTATTTTTGCTTGACTGAGAATTGTCACGAAGTTAATTCAGATAAATGTAAGTTATAACGGCGAGGTTCATGCGTTGTATGATCCTTACTCGCCTGGGGTCAGGTCATGCTTAAGACGCTGGGTGTGTCAATCAGCCAAATCATGCCACTTTTACCCGTCCTTCCGTTGCTGTTGCCCTGCCGCAATGGCACGAAACCCCCCAAACTTCAACAGGGCAACTGATACACACGCCGCAGTCAACTTCGCCGGCGACGAAACTCAATAGCATCGCTCGGCGAGCAAGGAGGTTAAAATCATTCACCTACGGGGGGCGGATGTATATGCAGCAGAGAGAAAAAAAAAGTGAGTCATGTTTGCGTTTTTATGAGCAGTCTTTTCAACATTCTCTCGGGCCTTATGGGCCGTGTCGTCTGCGGGAGTGTTTCGGGGGGGGGGGGAACGGGTCACGGGAGCGCGAGTCAATCTATCCCGTTCACAGCTTCGGGCGGGAAGGGAGTTGTTGCGTGTGATTACCTTATTAAGTTATGGTCCACGCAAAAACTACAAGGGAAATCCGCGCCTTAATATGAGCAGATATCGATTCCAAGATGGAGGCAGTTAGAGGTGGCTGGTGGACGGAGGCACCACCGGGTTATCTCAGGCGTGAACGTAAAGGAAGGAGAACTCTGTGGAGAATTGGGCTTTTGCGCATGTACCAGAATGACTTCCGAGTGCACTATGGTGCCCTTCGTTGTCAGTAATTTCCCCGCGTACACACTGGCCGGCGAAATCCCTGTCCTAACATGGATTAGAATCGCGACTTGCGTGCTGGCACACGATCGGATTTGGAATTAATTTCGCGCCGATTGGTTCGCCAGTTATTCAGGAGCCTTTCACGCCGTGTTAATTCAATAACGCGGCGGATCGAAGCGAATCAAATTACGCTTACATGTTTCAATTCCGTAAAGTGTCTTGCCTGGGAGCGCGCGGCGGGCAAACCACGGGCCGCGGCGGGGGCCCGAGCATCGTGGCCGGCGCATCATCAGCACCGGCGGTGCACACAACACCAGGCGCAAGGCAACCTAGCTCCCTTCGCCGGAGTCAAGTGGCCATAATGCGAGATTGGCCGCCTGCCTCCTATACGCTGTGAAGTGAGCATGCATTAGGCAGTATCTGTTGATTAGGTTCCGCCATTACTGTCCACGGGTAGATGACGATTAATTAACAGCACGGCTTGATACTACGCCTACAGTTATCTGATCGATCGCCTCTGTACAAGTGTTGGCGCTCGCCGGGGAGGTACGTTTCCACTCATGTACATGTACATGTATCCTACATGTTTATAAACCCCTTTTTTCCGGAACAATAACTGATTAGAGGCGGCTCACCCTTTTCCCCCGCTGGCTTATCAAGGAAGATTGGTCACAGAGCCGGAGTGGGTGTGAACCATTGATCCATGTAATACTAATCAAGTTAGTGCTCTTAATGAGAGTTGTAGTTGGGCTGTGTGTGACGCGACAAGGTTTGTCCAAGTAATCCCACTGTTCCCAGTTTTCGAGCAGTACACACCCGGCAATCTCCTTCAACGTGTTGACTCGATTAATCGGCCAAGTGTCCCCAATCCAAAGGGCCCAGACACCCGATCAGGAGGGCCACTTTCACTTACCAATTATTACACATCCTTGCCCGCCCACAAAATCAAATTTTCCCAGCCGGCGGTAATATTGAGATTAGTTTAATTATGACTCTGTTTGGAGGAGGGGGGGCCAGCCGGAGAAACTCGCGCGGAACTCGCGGGATGTGTGCGAGCGCGCCAAAAATTCAATTACGTTGATTGCGCGCAGATCCCGTTAGACAATTTCCGTGGAGCCAGCGCGCGCGAGAAAACCCCGGTAAATTCAATTTCACAGGTCAACTTGCTAGAACTAAAAAGGCTAGTTTACTGGCCGTTTCTTACACCGTTCTTGCTTGTGAACAAGGTTATTGATTTCCTAACTTGATCGAATTAGCCAAGCCCGCAGATGTTTGTTTTCGCGCGCGCGGGAAACCATATCCAACGCTTGTTGTACCACCGTGTCTTCCTCTTTCTCATTCTCTCTCCGTATATTTTTTTTAAACTGGCGAGATCTTATTTTTTCACTGGAGCGTAGGGACACTAAGTGATGGGGTTGGTGTGATCGACACATCTTAATCAGGAGCATAACAACATCACACATGGGATTAGCCTGTTACAGGGCCCAGGGCAAGGAACGTGAGACTTCTATTAGCCAAGTGTACTATATCATTGGTCCGAGAGTGGTTATTGGTCTCAAAGCCCAGCGATGGAATATCGTTGTCAAAGTTCTTAAAAGGCTCCCTCTTAAATTAGGCACATGTGCCAAGATGTGGGTGCATTACATATTACGCTTCACTGAGATTGCACTTGTTTTGCTGCGTGTATCCAAGTGTCAGCTCTTAGCAGATAACAATAATATCTATGATTATGTGCAAAAAATTCAACCATTCAGAGAGCCTTTCGTAGAAAATGAGACGGGTGTGCTGATTGGACAATCTCGTCAACAAAAATCGGTGTGGCTTAGTTAGGATATTGATGCATTATCAGATATACACTTATCACCATGTCTGCAACCATAATCAAACGCCTGTTTTGCAGACTAACAACATACTGACGTCAACTGGGGAAAAAGCTAATTCGTTTGTTGGACAAAAATGCGCCTACTCGTTAATATGGCAAAGATCACAAAAGACGTTGACTGACCCCCTCCCCGTGACTTGGCTGTTCAAGCCAAACTTCTGACCAATCAGGATGCTTGTAAGATAACGGGCGTCGTAATGAGCAGTTGGGCACGATAGGTATTGGATGTTGTCTCGTCCGTCACGTCAGGGTTTCAATAATGGAACTGCAGGTGGCCTTTGTGTTTTGGGCCTTTTGTCGTTTGCAATTAGAGATGTTTAATGCATTTCCCTTCTAAAGCACTGCGTAGAAGTAGACGCCAAGTGGTCCGTCTCTGAAACAAAAAGAACCAAAAAATGCCTTCCTCGGCCATTTGGGGAAGAGTAACGGGTGGTGAATAGCCTGAGTGCTCGGGTCGACGTTATCAAGTTAGCAGTTTTGCGAGAATTTAAGGGGAACAAATTACACATTATCGAGTGGGACATTTTAGGGAAACAGCCATTCTTTGCATTATTGTAACGAGCAATTAGAGACCTGTGACCGTCACGGGGGAAAAGGGAACCTTGGTAAAGATCTGGCAAGGTCGACCGCTTTTGTGGGGAAATAAACGGCTGAAAGAGGCGGCGGGGAGAGCAGTGTTGGAACTATGAAATAATGCAGGCTTCCTCGCTGAATCGCTCTAGACGTGAAAGCAAAAATGAAATCAGCGGTCCTTGAGGATTTTTTTCCACGGAGATGGCCAGAATGGGAGAAAATAAATATAAAGCATGTGGTCTGGAAGTCGAGGTCCACGCTAAGACACGGGAAGACATGATTGAAACATGTCTCGAGACCGGGTGACAAAGAGGTTTACTCTTGGGCGAGAAATGTGCTAATAAAAGCCCAGTTGAGGACGAAGGTCGAACCCATTACAAGGCCAAGCGCCCCCCCCCTTCCGAACGGTCTAAGGAGATGCATCGCGGTTGCGCATGCTAACCTCTCGCTGAAAACGAGCAAGTGTTGAGGGCTGAGGCTCGGTGAGTTGCGGTTAACTACACACATTGCAAATGTCTTCACGGGTCGATGGGACGGAATTGATATGCTGGAGAAAAAAAATTCATTCCCGCGTATGTGCATAACCGTATCGCTTCTGCTTGGGTTAGCCCGAAGCAGAAACGCCGACGAGGGTACACCCGTGTTGTATAGTCGCGCCTCGTTACGTGCTTCGTGGATCAACCAGCACGCTGATATGTTAGCCGCTCGACTGGTCAGGTTTGCTTCCCCCAAAAAATGATTGACGAGACCAATAGATTTGATTGCCATTCACTTGTTAATATTTGCGGAAAAGATTGAAGAGAAGTAAAAGATATGTCATGACATAAATAACCGCAATCAAGTCATGCCTTGAGCTGTAATTAAAGTCCCTTTTATAGATGGAGATTTCTTCCTTCGGTAATTTCAAAAGGTTTCTGCTTGATCTCTGAACACTATCTTGGAAGTTTTACCCCTCTGTTAATTTCTAAACACGCAGAAGCAGGCCTGTCTTCCTGGTGTGTCGCAGAAAGCGCCCGAGTCTTTTGTAGTGATTGAGAGTGTAGGTTTTAAAAAGGACTGGTGCTAACAGATTAGACAATGTTCCCCAGTTCGACTAACCCCCGTCTACGCAGCTTTGAATTGTTTCATCCATCGCCTATGACCGTGGCCTAGTTTGATTAAGGACCACTACCTGTATGGTTGGTTCGTTATGCACCTAGCGCGTGTGCAGTGAAGTTGAAGTCCGAACAACCCTAGTCAACCGTTGTCAGCTCTCTAGGAAAAGGGGAGAAAAGGTGGCTGCAGGAAGGGCAAAATAGCAAAAAAAGAAAGTGAAAATGGTCGTTGATTAGTGACATACTGTTTTCCTCGGCATTTTTCTTTTAACTGGTCCTTCCTGCACTGTGCTATTTAAAACGGTTTACGGCAACCAACGATGCGACCAACCTCGATGGGCTGGTTGCGAATAGTTGACTGGACAAGTCCCACCGTCGTCGACAAGCAATAAGAGTTAGCCGAACTATGGTCAACCATGGTCCTTGATCGAACTTGCCGGACACCGGTCAACATTGCCAGTGGCGAGTTTTGCCAGCGTCGTAGTTCGTTTGGGAATGTTCTTCTGTAAGTTTAATTGGGTAAGAATTACACGCGGTGATGTATAATACGCAAATCCCCAAAACAATTAACCAAAGAGAAACAACCGAATCAAACCGCACCGTAAGTGGCCTACCTGGTATAAGTTTTGGGTATAGGTTGCCCTGGTTACGAATTGGTTGTCTCCCGCAGCTCGTTAAAACACTGTGCATCTGTTCGTGAAGCTTGATCGTTGACTGGCGGGCCCTGAATCAGCAATGATAAGTCAGTAAGCTGCAAAATTCTGCGGCAAAGTTTGAGAGAGTTCTGCTGATGCTGTAACATCGCTGAATTTGTACTTCGGTGGACCTAATCGCAACTGGATTACGATATTATATAAAGTTTACATTTTATATTAATTTTCAAAGGCAGCACCAAAGATTCGATTAAAGTTGACCTTTGATAGCAGAATATACCCCAAAAGTAAAACTTTCAGAGACGACGACTTGCCCTTATAAATGGGCCAGGCACACTTTTCGATTTTGTTGCCAAATTGTTTTGAGGATGTTTGGAATCTCATAAACTGCAGATGGTGTAATCATGCTACGAATGCAACATTGTGGTCAAATTAGCCCATTTTGTGGCTAGCTTCCTACCAGTTACCTTGGCTATTTCCTGCCTTCAAAGTAAAACACTGCGGACAGTCCCTGTCCTTCCAGTAAGTTGCAGACGACTTCCAAAATATGAATAATAAAGACTCTCTCCCTTACGTGTTCGGATCATCATTGACCGTTATGTTTGCCGCCACCAAGTGTCTCCAAAATCTCACATGACCCTTGTATAAGGCAGTCGCCACGACTTATAGTCAAAACATATAGCACGAAATCTTACCCAGAAGCAATAAGAAAGAGGGCAGCGGAACATTTTGATAATCAGATTAACAAAGTCAGGCGTTTTTCCACATTTTCAACCGTTTAATACGCGCGATTCACAATAGTGCGTCTGTTTAGAGTTAGGTCTGGGCCTTCTCTTCATTGGATATACGCGGAGGCGGGCAGAGAATAGACCTGGCCGTAGCTCTACAAGCCCGTTTCGAACACAGCCTTTCAAAAAAGAAAGGTTACCTGGGAACAAAACACACGAAGGGCAGCGCTCATTGGGCAGAACCTTGCACGCGCGTCCAAATGACCTTGGACGCGATTCATTTTTGGCATGCGTTGTTGGAATACCGAACTGGCTCATTATGGAAAGACGCCTTTTATCGAAAAATGACCAGAAAAAAATATCAGGATCAGAATTTTTCTAATGCAACGCACCGAGGGAAACATCCTACATTTTCGTAAACATGAGGGATTTCTCTAGTTCTTATTACATTAAGGCGGCTATACGTCACCCACAACTTTTCCAAACTGTCAGGTTGGGAACTTGAGACACGGGAAAACAAAAATCAGGAAGTCTTCACTTTCACCAAATAACTCTAAATGACTCAATGAGGGGAGTGTTTGAGGGACCTTGCTCTAGATAGCATCCCTTACTCGATGTGAAAAAGATAGCAGGTTGACTAATTCATTTGAAGTAATTTTCGAATGTTGCGCGTTTTCTGGCAATTGCTTTATTGAATCGGCGGCTCCCTGCACCAGTTGACGTGCCCTGTTTTGAACAACCCGAGCGCGAGGCCAGAAACGCATTGTCCAAAGCGTGTTACTTAGATAATGATAACAAAACACATGGTAGCATTTACCGTGGCGTAACCCCCTTTTCTGCTGGTCTGAATGGCTTAACTTGATAACACGGGGAGGAAATTCTCCGGAAATAGGTCTGCCGCCCCAAATTCTCCTCCGCGGGCCCATTCTCGGCACGGCCGTGTTCAGGGTCGAGCTCACGGCACCTTTCTTCATCTTAAAAGCTGCTCTCTTCATGAAGCCAAAGTGAATTGGAATAATTGCATTCTATCTGTTTTTCTTTTACTTCCATTATGAAAAGATGTTTGCCCTTGTTGCCAATTCTTCTCATGACAAATATGCAGTACCACACTCGAGAGGACTTACAAGTGTGGGTACATTCTATAACTACAAAATGTAGCATCGCTGTCAGAAGAAATGGCTAAAGGGGTAGGGTATATAAGTTTGCGTCCCCCTCCTGGGATTTATGACCAGTGGCGTATCGAAATTCCGAGTCGGAGAAGGGGCAAAATGTTGGAGTGTTTCGAAAACGATCGTTTCTTGATAAAAAGACCCCTCCCCCGAGGAAAGATTCAAGCCTACCGTGTATAATAGAGTTTGCGCTAATAAGAAAAAAGGGCAACATGTCCCCAGGGGCAAAGTTGCTTTCCTCTTTCCCAGTTGGATAGGCCTCCGCCTGCGAACCCTTGAGCTCTCCCCCACACTGAATTAATGGCAGATAAAAAGAAATTTGTATTGTTTGATACCATAAATGTATTGGAGCATGACTGTGATACACTGCTGCTCATTTGCTCGTTTCGCTGCTCCTTTATGAGCAAATGAGCAGCAACGTGAGTAGCAAAATGAGCATATGAGCAGCAAAATGAGCACAATCCTACGCAATGCATCCGGTCATTAGCCACTCGCGTCATCACGTTCCTTCTAGATTCCCACCTACCCCTAACAATCCCCATAACACGGGAATAAGAAGTGGGCGCGGTTCAACGTGTATTGCCTTGCAACAAGGCTGTAATCACTTCCCGCGTTACGTCTTAACCCACACGTTCTTTTGCGAAAACAATGATTGTCTTCAACCAAAGCACTTTTTCAAATAGGGCACGTCTTGGCATCAAATCTGTTGGGCCCTGATTTGTTGTGTCTTCATCATTGGGCCGATTTATGCATCGGTTCATTCATGCAAAGGTGAATCAACGCTGATGTCACGATACGTTTACAGCGAAATTCACTCGACTTGAAATGTGTTCAACTTTTGCGGATCCGGAGCACAAACATTTGATTTGACGTCAGAAATTCGCGTTCGTTGTCGCTCTCCCACCAAGTATGAACCGACCCTAAGAGTATTGTTGATGTGGGGTTCAATAAAATCATATTCATTTGTCTCGCTCTCATTTGGAATATTGCAAGTATAACCAAGGCAAAAATTGACTTATTCAGGGACCCGAATGAAAGACAGTGATTTTGAGCCAAAAAATTGTATTTGTGTTCCGAATTGTTCAGTTTGTAGAAGTAAAAGTCTCTGTTAAAACGCAATCAAGTCCACAATGTTGGAGTTTAAAACATTCCCTTTTTTGGCAGATATTTCCGAGAGTGGGGAGGAGAGCGTCAGTGGAGGCAGCGGGCTCCTGCGCAGTCAGACACCGCCTCCTAGCCAGCAGTCCCCGCTACTACCGTCCAGCAACGGGAAGAAGAAGCGAAAGAAAAGGAGGCACAGGTAACTGAAAGTTGTCGGATATCATGTTGACAAGCATATATCCTTCCTCGTGGAATGTTCATTTTCCTAACATGTTGAGGTCCCTTTTTGCCTGAAGCCCAGGCCCAGGTCTAACCTCTACGCGAGTTCGTCAGCGGAGTGACTTGGTTTGACAATGAGAGATAGGGAACGCTAGACGGCATGACATTTATTTTGCTTCACTAATTACCAGACTCTAATGGGAAGACGATAAAAACCGGGATTTGCTCGTTAGTGAAAGCAAGGTTTTGCTGCGTAATAGTTTGACGTCACAACTTTGCATTATACCGACCAAAGAACACCGACGCAGGGACCGACCATGGACCAAAAAAAACCGCTTGCAAACAATATCAGACAAAAACTGAGAAACTCGATAAAAGTCGGTATAAAAGGGCTTGGAGTTTTTCATCTGTGCGGAGCGATTCGTCTTACCGTGTATATCCTGGGGTAAGGGACCAAATTCAACCCGCTAATTTGATTTATTGGGAGGAAAATGATAATATATTTACTCTACTGACTTTACGAGGAACTAGCCAGTTTCCATTCAAGGGTGAAAGCAAGTCAAATCTAGTGCACAAAATGTCGATATTGCAATGGACATACAAATATATGTTATATGCCCAAAGGCAGCGAAGTCAAATTGAATTGGCTGAACAAACTGCGGCGATCGCCTGGACTTGTTGGGAGGTATAAATTATTTCCCTAATCACGTTGCTCCGTATTGCGGTTCATAAACTCCACGAACCTTCCCCGGAAGGAATCATCCAAGCGGACCTACTGAAGATAAGTGTTAAGACATGCAAAACAAACCCACCGACAAATGAAAACCGGCAAGACAGCAATAACACAGGTCCTTTTTCTGTTGATTTACTTGAGAGTGAACCACATTTTGGAAAATAACATGCAATGCACGTTTTCACACTACAGGGTCCACATGGCCAAAATTCAGCCACCTGTGACTGGATCGTAGAAACAATACAGGACAGACTAGTGGGGCAAAACTTCTCAATGATTAGGCATTTAATGCTTAAAGGGTTCAGGCAACGCCCCCTTTTCAGCCACATTTTTGTGCAACTTTATAATGTATTTCAATGTATGAAACCAATTTTTCAGCCTACGGGATTAAGTGGTGTGAATAAAGGACGAAATAAACATTTAAAAATGTATATGCTTTAAGAAAACAGAGGGTGCTGTTGTTGGGTCAGTTTATGGGTTTTTCTGTTCAAATTGTTAACATAACATTAGCTCATTGAAACATTTATGAGATAAGGTTGCTCAATGACTTGCAGTTGTCACGTCCTTTCACAACAGAAAATTACTATGGGAATTCAGCACGACAAAAATATACAAAAAAATGCCAGAGGTTTCTGTGCACAAATCAATGTAACATTGAGGCTTTTCCCTTGAAAAGTTTTTATTACGAATATGGAAATTCGGCATCAGCATGAAACCCCCAAAGCACCAAAGACCTTTAAAAATAGATAAACAAAGACTGTAAAGGAAGTTAACTGAAACAAAAGGGTGCATTTTTCAAGGAATGTACAAGAATAAAGAGCATTACCTACCTTTTAATAAGGTTTTAATTCTGCCAGCTGTTGCTGAAAAATAAGTCCCACACATTCGGACAAACTCATCAAAACCGTTGCCAAAATTTTACCCTGATAAATCAACCAGAAACTTGAGCGTTGAACATCCCATTATGGCACTGTCAAACATTGAGCGCACTTTATAGCTTAGATAGGATTAGTATCAATATATGAATATAAACATCATGTATATAGAAAACCCTGATTCGTTGGTCGACCCAAATTAGCCACCCTTAGATTTTGCAGTAATATTCCAAGCTAGCAATGGCTGATCTCTGGACTCAGTTCTTGAACAAGACTGGTCCAGTGATTCTTTGACTTTCGAAATCTTGTATCGAATAGCAGGCTATCGATTCTCTAGCTTATTGAATGCTAGTTTGGCGCTATAACTGAAATCCCGTGGTGCCTATACGATTTCTTGATAATGGAATGTTTGCTTTATTTCACTGCACTGAAGTTTTGACAGGTAAGTTTTACAAAACCTATATGTAAGATTTAGAAGGTAGAAATTACTGGATTTGCCTTTCTTCAGTAGTAGGCCATCCTGAATCAAACCTCAGACGATCTCTGCTAAATAAGTCTTTAAGAATTTTAGTAGGAATAGAGAGGAATTAACAGATGCAAAGTACAGATATTACGTGCATGAATCCATTTGCTTCAATGAGTGATTAAAAATTATTCATACAAGGTCATGATGTAGTTCCCCCTCCCATGAGTTACAGTTTCTTCCAGAAGCTCTCTTGTCTTTCGAGATTGCCAAATAAATCCTAAATGGCCAATTTGTGAGAACCAGTCGAAAAATATGCATGCACATTATCCCAATGAAGGCATTTATATCTGAATGAATCTGAATGCAAGGAAAACGAACGGTCAGCTTGAAACAATTTCCTTTGAAGATCTGTTCCAAGTCGCTGTATAATAAGGCCTAAACAAATTATACGTTTCCGAGCAATTTCGGTGTGAATGTTTGGTTTGTGTTCCTGAGAGGAATGACAAAGGGAAAGTACACCAGGTCACACACGAATGGACTTTAACCAACATTTACATGGTAGATTTGCTGAATGGGGATGCATCTATAACATGACTCATTATTAGAAATGTCTACTGTGCACACGACATTTCACCCAATCGTTTTGATCTGGACAAACGGCACTATAGGTAAGAATGACAGGTACAACTTTAACCAACCCCGAAAATTGATGTCAAGTACGACTGAAGTTGTTCCACTGATTACCCAAAGTGGCCGGCAATTTGTCATGAAAATATTTTACAAATTGATGTCGGGCGACGCGGAGTTGGCAGCTGTTTGTTTGACAAACACTTCAGGTTTGGTAAACCGTGTCGTATGAAACATGCTGAGGACGGCGGGAACGGGTCGAACCCCGTTTGCTGAGGGGCCATGACGTGACAAGACATTCCTGGGACCGGTGCGCGGTGCAAAAATCCAGCCGGTGTTGGTCGGCCCGAAATGCCCCTTATCTCACCGCTCCTGGTCTATCACCCCGAAGAAAATCGCCCCCTCGTCTCTCTTGTCCTTTTATCGCTGCCTAGCCGTCTGCGTTATTGGCCTGCGCCAATTAGTGCCGTGTTTTGGCTGTCACTTGTCGGAAATGTTTAGTCTTGGTGAAGCCAATTTTGGTGGGGCCCGGCACTCGTGGCTGACGGCTGACGTTCGTCAAGTGGAGTAGGTGGCCTGACTCATACTTAACGCACAGTTAGAGAAAGAAGTACAGACAAAACAAATAGCAAGCATTCAATACCATGAGCATTGATAGGCTTTAGGATAATTTAAGGTAAAACGGGAATATCCAAACTTGCAATGCCCTGGCGGGATGTGAAAGTAATAAAAAAAACAAAAGGCAAAAGAAGACATGTAGCCGTGAACTCTCGAATGTTGAAGAGTCTAGGGCTAAGCAGAATTTGTACATTGTATAGGGTGCACCACAAGTATAAATTCCCATAGACAGCAGTGATAAATCTCCATTACTTCACAATTATTTCAAAAATATTCACAACTCTCACAGGTGTTCAGGCTGCACAGAAGAACGATTTTCGACATGTCCCCTTTCATTTCCTTTCAATTTCTTTTTTTTGGAGGGGGGTTGACAGATGAAATTTTGAGAAATTCTCACCAGAAGCAGACCTCCCCTCCAATGGAGAGATGTCCCTGCCCAGAAAAGTAGCCATTTTGAGAAACCCTCCCTCTGCAAAACGGCCAAATAGTGCCACTTTCGGACCCAATGGCGCCCAAATTGCTCAAAATTGGAAGCCCTCAGTCCAGGCCAGAGGTTCCACGCAATATTAAATTGAAAAACTCTTCTTCGATTCCCGAATATCATGGCTCTTGCAACTTTCTAATAACAAATATTTTGAGTGTTTAACTGTTATTAATGAGCTCGGCGGACGGCTCTTGTGCCTATTTACGTGGGTGCCAATGCTACAAACACCCAGGTGCGTTTAGATGGGTTGTATGAGCTCACTGTAAACAAATTACTGTTTTCCTTTTACGTTGCACGCGTACACTATTAAACCTAAGCTGGTATTTCTGGCTGCATGCTTGCACAGTTCGGGTTGGTTTCCATGAAAGTGGAAGTCGGCCTGACAGACATATGCACAAGAACGCCACTCAAATGAAAAAAAAAGAAAAAAGTTTTGTCTAGCGCTGCTTCACGCAAAGGGTTTACCTCCGCAACCAAAGAAAATATGTTGTCCATGTTACGCAATTCTTAGGGTAACTGGACGGACAGCATGTTGCACTTTCCTTCTCTTCCTGTTTTCCAGGACGATCTTTACAAGTTACCAGCTTGAGGAGCTGGAGAAGGCCTTCACAGATGCCCACTATCCCGACGTATATGCCCGAGAGATGCTGGCTCTCAAAACGGACCTCCCGGAAGACCGTATCCAGGTATGTGACCCGCCCTAGCTGGAGCATTGCCAGCGCCAAAAATGGCCTTGGGGGGGGGGTAGCAGGTCCCAACACTCGTTCGTATAGTGTTGTGATCTTTTAAAATTAAGTATTCTCTTTTTGTTGGTTCTGAAGGATTGTTAGAGAGCACAGAAACTTGTCTGATGTCAAGACTAAACATCCACACTCAATCGATTTATTTACCTATTTATTTATTTATTTTTTATTGAGTTCCGTGAAAGTTAGAGTTTAGGAAAGACACCTTTAGCCTGTTGCTGTCTTCTGCCAGATTTCATGTAAACTTCCTCTACGTCACGCTCTCGGTTAACGACCATTTAAACATGTATTCACAAAAGTATGTTTACTTCAATTTGAAACCCCGGTGTATGAGACGACCCACCTAGACACAGATCTTAATGCCCTTGTATGTAGATTCTGAAGCCATGGAAAACAGCACCATGCAATTTTGCTTGTTTCAGTTGAGTTTCGCAGCTTTCCATTTGGTAAAGGTGGATGGTTAGGTGAAGAGCTTTGAGGTAGCATCGTGCAAGGATATCTCTTTTGAGTAAGTGTGGTTCTGAAAAGAGCCACACTCCAATTGCTTGTTTGGGTTCCGCAAACGAGGGTACGAAATATTAGCCTTGAAACTGAAGAGTACTTTTGCAGCGTAAAAAAATCATTAGTCTCATTTCAGAAAAGCCTCTTTATTGCCGCATTGATCCAAACCTGCCTGTTATGAAGAACACAGGCTATACGAATCATTGTCCGTGTGGTATCGGAATCACGAGGCATGTCAACGATAATTTCCAACGTTTGGGGGAGTTAAGGAGGCTGAGATTCGGCGAGAAAAGCGGATTAGGGGAATTACTCTACTCTAGAAAGCCCGTCCTAGATCTTGCTGCCTCTTTACAGGAAAAAAAATGGAAGACGACTTTAGAGGAAATCCGGAAGATGGTTATTGGCGCGAGCAAAGTACGGGTCCCGCCGCGGCGTCTCCCGGCATCTGCAAAGCAATTAGGTGGGCCGGGTTACTATCGGGGTGTCCCCGTCGCAAAGCCGTCTTAATTTTTCCAATTTGGAAAATGAGCAATTTGTAAGCCATCAAAAACTCATCCGGAGCCTGCGGGCCTGAGAAAAAAAGAAAGAAAGAAAGACTGAAGCCGGCACTGAGGGTTGGGAGACGGGGTATTATGGAGGGGGGGAGGCTAAAGATGAAATTCAATCCGGCTTGAGCAACCTAGCGGCAATCGCGTAAACACGTATGCCTAATAATACACAGGGCCTGTCTTTCGACCCTGTGAGGATTTTCAAGATGCAACATCACAGTCTGGTGAATAGCCTCGAATCCAGTGTTTTTCCATGATTCGAAAGCAGAGAGGTTTGCACAAAATTATATTGTCTACCTCACGGGACGTTTAAGCACGCACGTGTGTATGCGCCCTCGACCAACGGTTTTAGATGCAGACATGTAAGTCTTTGTTGTTATTATATACGTAGTCACAAACTAACTCCAAGTTAATCAACCGCAAAATAAGTGACTTCTGAAATTGGCAGTCGCTTCGAAGATGAAAAAACGCATAAACCTTTCATACAAAGCACGAATAAAACTAACGGTTGAGAGGGGGAACGTTCCTTACAAAAAAAGATGATTAATTAACAATTACTGGGACAATTTGCCTTTCTACGCATGGGAGACCCATTATTAGATGGTTCTTTTAGTATACTCTGCAATGTTGTGGAGGACGGCATTTCTAAAATTCGTGCCTGATTGCACATATTCGTGCACGTTCATCCGAGCGCTGTTGATTACCTTAACTGACCGCACTCGCCTGGAAGATAGTCGGGACTTCAATTTGCCAACGGTTTTCCAATTCTCCAATCGTCCTCGTCTTCTTCTCCTTTTTTCCTCAAATGCCGCCCCCCCCTCCCTTGCGCGACGAAATGGGGCAATCAATTTCGGCACATTGAATTAATAGCCCAAACTGTGCATTTATCAAGCCACAGCATCGGGCGCATGCTGGCTCGACCTTCCGTGCACCGTCTATCTATGGGATCTACTACTCGCGAAAAATTAAGCGTCTGGTCGAGGTAACTTCGGAAGAGTACAGAGTTAGCAAGAGACTCTCCACTTTCGGTCTGGCTTCAAGGTTGACTGCATGCATTGCGCAGGCACTCTTTGCCCGTTTTGAAACGAGGTCGGTTTTCCTTAAAGAAGTCATTTCGCACTGACTAGCTGTAGCCCGGCAAATTGAGATCAAGTCTGCATAACATCTCCCGCCCATCACTCCCGAAAAGTTTACATTTAAAACTGCGATATGTCAAGGTCACAAGGTTACTAGCCCCCGGTTTGTCAAGGGCCACTTTCGGTCGTCCTGGATGTATTAGTCGTCGGCCAATTTAACATTAAACATACGACCCCTGAAAGTGGTTTTCGACAATTGAGTCAACTGCATATTTGAATATTACCCGCAAGCTATACGCATGTGCGTTTACAGTCTGGTGCCGCAGAGAATTAGGCACCAACGTCTCTGGGTTCTATTACCCGATTTTATTATTTTGTTATATCTGCATGGAATATAATTACTAAGAACATAAATATGGGCCTGAACATAGGACCGACTAAAACGATTCGCAAGAAAACATAGTCTCTTTTTCCCCCAGTAAATTCGTCTCCGAATCCTGAAGTTGTCCCATATTTCAGCCACAAAACATGCGCACAGCGATGTCTTTTGAATCAAAGGACGACAGAGTAGCGGCAAAAATAATAATAAAACTCTATAATTGTTTGCGAGCGTTAACAAAACATCCAAGTGGGTCTCGTTTTTTTTTTACTATTAAATGGCTTAAAGGAAGTTTCCGAATCGAAAATTATAAAAAATAAGAACTGCTGATTCTTGAACTAACATCACCTTTAGAGGTTTTGGTCCACGATCAATGAAATGCGTTTAATCGCCTTCTCACCCGAAGAGATAATTAATTCCTTTAGTACGAGAGTGACAAAACTAAGTAGATGAGAACTGTTTTCATTACAAACAAGATGCTGGTTTGAAATAACAAGTTAAACTGTATTGACAACGGATTCTGGTTTTATTTCTCGGTACACTGTGATTAACCGCACTCGCTGTACACTGTTGGTTACTGCTTCATGCATCGCAAGGCGAAGGAACACACGGCGAATTAGTTACTAATTTATCGGGGCTTAAATTGTAGACGGGATTTCGATCACGGATTGGGCCGCGAGGCACAGGCACAGTCTGGCACCCTGATGCTGTTCTGCCGCGCACCCAGTATCAACAATTGTGAGATTATCAATCTTCCATTGAACTAATTGCGAAAGCTCATCCCCCGACCTGTCCCCCTCCCCCCCTCCTTCGTCATTCCCGTCCCGGCGAGGTCTGTTCGCATCCACCAAATTGAAATTGACGGGAGGGGGAGGACTAGGGGGAAGACGGCCCCGGCTCCGGTTGTTTTGTTCGAGGGGCCCCGATGAGTTGCAACGTTATAGCTGTGGCGTGATGTGCGGATAAAGCAATGAGCGGGACCCCAGAGTCACGTACAAGATCTTCCATTACCACGTGAGCACGTGACTTCAAGCGACTGTCTCGAATTATCATGCAGCAACCGCCCCCCCATACCTTGGCAGTGTTTTTCTCTCTGTCTTTACCGCTTCGATTGCGTGTGCTTTCGCCAATCAAAAGTCCCTTTCGCGTTTGTCATTAAACGACGTAATTACGCAGCCGGACCATCAGCCCGCCAGTTCTGTCGATTTTTATGTGACTTACAATCTGGGAGTAAATTTAAACAGAACACATCAAGATTGGCCAGAGAAGCAGCGCTATTCAACGTCAGAAATCACCACGCGAGCAGCCTAACAACCGTTTCAAAGAGCACTGACCGAAAAATATCAGCTTGGCATGAGCAATACCATTCATACCGTTGTTTTCAGCAGTTGATAAAACAGCTGAAATGTCATCACTAACGGGCAGCATGATTTGGTCAGTCTGATGAACTTTTTTCAAACCCTGTCATTTGAAAAAAAAAGTAGAATGTCATCAGCATGGGCCTAACACTCTCTCTCACTTTCTGTCCAGCAAAATCAAGAATCTCAAATACCGGTAAAAATCAAACGTGTAGACGACTGAGTTAGGAGCAGATATATCGGGGATCTTAAGTGTATTATTCCCGCCCCTCTGAGGCCATCCAAACACACACAAAAAACCGCTGCCAACCGAATCGGCGAATTCCTCCCAAAATGGAGAAGGTATGCACATTGTAGAATTTTCCGTGGAAAGTGCTCTGGATTCCCATTCGGCACCGTATGAGGGCCTTTCTTCCCTTCCTAGCTCTGAGATACTGAGCTCTCAACCGGGGCTTGGATGGACCGACGGACGGACGGAACGGGGGCTATAGGCCTAATCAAACTAAAGACCAATAACCGCTAATACTCTGCCCTCCGGGCTGTCTACCCGTGGGGGATGCGAGCGCGAATTTGCCGCAGCCAAGCGCGTCCTTTGTACGCCAACATTAACATCAAGTCAGTATGTCATTGCCCGACCGTTCACAATAAACACAGCCTATCTGGGGAAATAACAGTCTCTCATCAGCATCTTCATCTAATAGCTTCGCGGTCACCAGTACAGTTCGCACACTTTTCGCAAAAGCAAACCATTACGGCATTACCGACGCTCAAAGGCCGAGAGGAGCTCCTCGATATGTATTTTGTGTCGCTACAAAATTTACACAAATAAGGTATAAAGGTGTTATTTCGCGCGGAGTTCCCCCTGGACTGGTCATTGTATCTGGATGTACTGGAAGATTAATTTTCTCCGGTGCTGTAACCGTTTGCATAAATGGGTATTAATGGAACAGTTAATCATCACCCTGGAGAAGCGAGTTGAATGAACCAAGGCTGTGCAGAGAAGTGTGGCGTACACATTGCGTGTCTGCCACGCGTAAACGTGCAAAAGAGTTTGTGGGCCCCGCGACGGGGTCTCTAGGTCCCAGGTTGCTGGGGCCTCAAACAGTGACCGGCTTGAGAAACTACTGCAGTTGCCGCCGAACAATTCAACAAGTCCATTAAGACATAGAACAGACTGGATGAAAATGAAAGACATCAAAATCAGGAGGAGCTTGACACAAAGCCGAGCAAAAGCGAACCTGGAGATTCAAAAGAGCCTTAATTTTGGAGGGAAAAAAATACAATAAATAAAGACTATTTTGATATTTCCTGCACGGTTTTAAACTTTAATTTTTCAGCGTGTGTGTTATCATTATCCACGGGAAGGGATTGTCTCTGTTGCTTGTTCAATTTTCAACTACTTTAGTGGTTTTTATTACTGCCAACTGAAGGTCACAAATGAAGCCAGGCTGTAGGATTTGTTCGCAATGCATTGTTGAATGAAGCACGACATGACATGTCGTGCCATGTCGTGCCTTGGCATTGCACGTCAGCCCGGGAAATGACCCCACGCCCAATAAAGCGTAAAATGTTATTACAACTAGACTGTGGCCCAGTGTGTTTGAAAAAAAAAACACACGACTTTCGTGAGAATGGTTTATCCAGTTCTTGTGGAATACGGGCGATTCACAAAAGTGCGCCTCCAAGAGTTTGCAACGCGTTGGCCAATCACAATGCGCGAAATCTGTCGACCCAATGCGCTTTTGAAAATGGTCGACACATTTCGCGCGATGTGATTCGCCAACGCGTTGCAAACTCTTGGAGGCGCACTATTGTGAATCGCCCGTATTGGTGTCAAAATGCTCCTAGGCAGAAGTAAACTCCGGAAGGCTTGGCATTTTTTTTAATGCTTCGTGACAGAACTTGAGGAAATGCACAGGGTTGGGGTTCTGCCCTTAGCTTTTTTTTTTAAATGGGCAAATTGATCAAGCTCACATAATTATTCTCATTTCTTGGCCGTCGATTCCATGCAGGTCTGGTTCCAGAACCGCCGAGCCAAGTGGCGGAAGAGGGAGAAGTGCTGGGGGCGGAGTAGCGTCATGGCTGAGTACGGACTGTACGGCGCCATGGTCCGGCACTCACTCCCGCTGCCGGAAAGCATCCTCAAGTCGTCGGAAAAAGGTGATGGAGAGTGCTGCGCGCCCTGGCTGCTCGGTATGTCCGGCCGGTCGTTGAATCGGAGTGGATTTAGGAAAAGGGGTATTTTTTTCGGGGTAGGGGGTGGAGTCCAAACTTCATCTTCGTCTCCAGCGTATTTATTGCCGCCCTGACGTTGGGAACTTCCTGGTCTATATTTTACTTCACTCGGAAAAATGTCACCTAAAATCTTTTAATGTGAGTTTTGACGGTAACAGCAATTGGGTGTGTGTAATTTAGACAAAATCTGAAGCGGAGCCTGCCCTCCAAAATCGGCCTTGGTGTCTAATCAACCTTTGCCGACGGCGTAGATATGGTGTATATTATGAAACTGCCCAGTGCCATAACTAAGGGGGATTGGGAACCCCCTCCCCCGCTCGAGGTCTGTGCAGCGTGTATGCCCCCGCCCGTTCAGAAATCGGAGTAAAACAAACTCTGGTGACAGCCCGCCTTGGTCAGTGGCACATTGTTTAAACAATGAGTTCCCCCTTTCCGAGAACCCCTCCTTCCCCTTGAAATGCCCCCAGTAAAATGTTCCCCAGTTACGCTACTTGTCTGAAAGTATCGTTGAAATTCGGTAACTGTGATCAGTGCTTACTCGAAGTCTGGAAGCTTGGCGTTGTTGCCATTGAAAGTTCCCCAGGATTGTCGGAGTCTTTTCCTGGTTTCTTATAAGACAGGGTGAACATAAAGGAGCACTTCGTTTTTTGGGTACGACGTGGCTTAGTTCATTTCATATCGGGATTTTTCTTATGGTTGTCGTTTTCATAGTTTACTTCCAAATTTTGAACATCCTTTATAATCAATTATGTTTTTTATGTTTTTTGATTTTAGATTTTTAATATGAGTTTCGCCCCTTCCTGTTTTTTGCTTTATCGAGTTAAATGTACTCTAGTGGCTTGAATTTTGTTGAATCATTCTTGCCTGTGAAGTTGCGGGATTTTTAGATAACTTCGTGGTTATTTTCAGGTATGCACAAGAAATCACTGGAAGTGGCCGAAAAAATAAAGGACAATCAGGACCGGCAGCCCAGAGACGAAGATGTCGGGTCCCCACCTCCGAGTCAGCAGGATAAACCCTGCTACGAGGACAAGGACCAGATCCGGTCCAACAGCATTGCCTCCCTGCGCGCCAAGGCCATCGAACACACCTCCAAGATCCTGGGCCAGACTGCGTCTGCTCCCCCGAGCCGCCGGTTGGAGTCCCCAGCCCCGCGGGGGGAGGAGGACGGGGCGACGCGGCGCAGCGGTAGTGACGACGACGACGCCGGAGGCGAGAAGAGTTCGTCCTCATCAGCACCGGAGTCGTCGGACACCGAGCCGAGCGCTGAGCGCTCAATGGCGGGTGACAAGCATGAACGCGGCCGGTTACTTGGCATCGGGCACTCCGCCGGCCTGGAGATGTTTTCATTGCACTGACACGAAACACCAGGCAGTGTCACTAAGCCTGTCATTTAATGAGAAAAAAAAACTGTCCCCGTTCGCCGTCTCAAACCTTAGAAAAAATGGTGTGTTAAAATCACGCGTTTGAAGTCATGAGTACTGTTTTTTTTTTTACAGTGGATATAAAGCAAGTGATTATGATATGTATTAATGCATGTATTGTACGTGTATATTCGCCTATTGCGTTACTTTTCTCACCCACTGCTTTTCGAACACTGTATTTAGTCCTATTTCTTTGTCATCCAAACACCGTATAGGGTCTACTTAAAGCTCTTTGTACTTTAGAATTTCATTTCCATGTTTTAAATGGTCGATTTAGGACTCGGTTAATGACTCAATTGTGTATATTGAATGTGTAATTATATTTCTTCAGATGGTGACAGTTTGATGACGGATTTGTAAATATGTTTTTGTGTTCACCTTCTCTTACCATTAAGCAAGGGAAACTCTCGATTTCTGAATTGTAAAAAGTGTAATACTTGGAGATTATTTACGTTGTAAATTTCTTATAATTTAATCGTAAACAAAAAAATGTATGAAATACTTACCGGTACTGAAAACAGAGGGTATATACGACCATTATAAAAACCTGATTGAAACGTGTATTTGGAATTGGTTCGTCTATATATAAGCGTCTATGATGTACTCTTGAGAACAACTCTTGGCAAAATTCGGACTCTTTCGAAGCAGGTTTGGTAACTCGATGGTGGCGAACGTCTGACCTTCGTTTCTAAGGAAGAATAAGGGGCTGGGATAGGATCACCTACTCACCGCTACAATTCACTATAAATGAAGATATAATTCAGATTGGACAAAAACGCCAAGTTGTCTCGCATTCCAAGCATAAAGCTAATGGTGGGTTCGAGCGGTTCACTTCCTGATTCATAATTATGTACTAATATTGCATTTGTCTGGACCGTTTCTCTGTGAAAAAAATGGTTACTTTCCGTTCAGGCTATTCAACTCCCGGGTGAAATTGTGTAACGCACGTTTCATGTATATGCCTGTATAGAAGGTTATTTATTTGTAGACCTGTTGGCATGATTAATTGTTTCATAGTTTCTTTTTGAAATGAAAGTTTAGAATTCGTACGTTTAACGTGTCAATGATTTACCATCGTACTTCGTCTTGCTTTGTACTCTCAATTTTGTTGAATTAGTATTTATGTGCACTCGTTATGCAAACCTCCATCGACGAATCATGCCGGCAACACTAACTTCTCATTGTCGGAGAGAATACGCACGTCGTTGAGGTTGCAATGATGTAATTTCGGCGCCAATTGCTTTTCATCATAAAAGCACAACTTGAATCATGCAATTTTGCGCGAAACCACCTCGCTCATGATTTGTTTCTTCGTGGTTTGTTTTCCTTCTGGATTCGGTAGGCGGGAACGAGTTGAGAGAAAAATTGGCATTTTGTTTGACGGCGTGCCAGGTCTTGCCTTTTAATTAATTCCTCAGACGGCAGGCATTTGTATATTTACCTCACTTTGTAGATATGTCACTTAAACTCCACAAGGTGAAAATAAAAGCGTAACCAATCAGTTTAGTGTGTGTGAGTGTGTCTTGGGAAAATTGTTTGCGTTCCGAACAAAAGCCCCAAGGTCGGAGACGCAAACTGAAGTTAAAAGGTAAGAGTCACACCGGTAATGTCTCTGCGAGTAAAACGAGACTCTAATCAACTTTTACTTCCTGCCCCGCGCATTCCAGTGTCACTTCATTTTTATAACTCGACCCTTATGCACTGAAGCATCGCGGAGCTCAATGTGAAGTATGGACGGTAGTTGCCATTGTTTGCAAATCACCTGAATTTTAGTTCGGTATAAATATAATGTCCACATAACTTCTTGGGTGAAGGAAACGAGAGGAAATAATATGGTTGATTGGAATGCATTGCACAGACAATCACACGCGAGACAAGTTATGACAATGGATAAAAATAACAGTTATCTGTTTCAATTTGGGAAAATTGACTATCGGCGACCACGTACTAGAAAGAATTTCATTTGGCGGTAAAGAACTGTGTGCCCTCACAGCCCGGCAGACAGTGACTGAAAATTATCAATTGGTTTAAAACATCTGCTGCAGAGGAGCGCGTCCGGAGATCGACTACACGAGGCGAGCCAACATGAGAAATCTAATTACTTTTCCATGTTTCCCCTTGTCTAGCTCTCTTAGCGTCGCAACAACCGCATGGCAGCTATTTGACTGTGGCATGTGGAGAGAGGGTTTCGTGCCGCAGCACAAGACCCGTTGCACGGCTCACGAGTCGTGCACTAGGCCCATATAATTCATCTTTTCACGTGCAGATCCTGCGATCATTTTCGATGGGATTCCAACTCGTGAATACGACATTCGGCTCACAAATAACTACAAATCGGTTCTTCCTGTCATCACTTTATTTTATTCGAGCATTGAAAAACAAAACACGTAATTTTCTTTACTGGACTCCCCGTGCCAAATTAAAATAAAAAGTTCCTATAGGGCCTAGTTCGTAAAAGACGCAAATCCAGCATGAGCCCTGACGTGATACATCTCAGGCATAAACAGCATAAGCACGAAAGGCTCGTGATCACGGATACCCGCAAGAAAGCTGTCCATCTATTGCACCAGTCCGCTTAACGTCTGGGAAAAGGGTCAGCACGATGTTCCCCTGTACTTCGGGACAATCTGACTCATTAAATTAACAGATTAATGAAGCCATCTTTTTATGAGTGAATCCACCCCCCCGAATAAGGGAGGAGGATGCGTTTGTGGAACTAATTATAATGACTTTGCTTCGGTAGGCCTACCCATGATAAAATAGCCACCGGAACCACTGGGTAAGTTGCGTACTGTTGGAAAACGTTTTACTTTGTTTCTTGTCTGATAACTCTTAAACTGTAAACAAGCTTTGGTCATTTTCGATTCCATTCAGAATTGGTGGCAGACGTCCCACTATTTCATGAGTCGCCATGGCGACCAGTCCTCTGTGTATGGAGTTAGGCGTCGCCTTTTCCAAGGATATTAATTTTTATGCTCCGAAAAGTGTCAACATGCACCAAAATAATTCATGACACTTACCTGATTCAAAACAATTTCTGGTGTTATAGGGTGTTTGTTGGTAGACACTCCCATAGCAACGGTGCTACGTAACGGCTACCATTGCATGGCGCACGCATTGTTCATGCAATGGAAGCGAGTTTTTCTTTTCAAGTTTTTTTAAAGTCATCTTATTAACACTCGTTTCAGACAGGTGTTTTAGGGTCGCGCGCGCTCGGAACGACAGCAGAGCGACTTGGTTTCAGAAGTCGCTCTTTTCATGGGCCAAACCCAATGCAAATGTAAGTGTTAAGTTCGTCTGTCTAAAATCACAGTATAATTGTGTCGACCCGAGTCGCTCTTTATTCTATTTGGTTCGCTGTGACTCTAGAACGCCTGTCTGTGAGACTCACGGTTGTGAGTCTCTTTATCCCATAGGGGCGGGGGTTGAGGATTCTATGAGGACTCGTGGTTTATCGTCTGACAGTATATCTCATTCAAGAGATTTCTTAACATCCTGAGTTCCTCCGACTAAAAGGCCGCAAGACGACCTCTGCGTGGTTTCTTTTTTTTCTGAGTGCCGAAATGGTTATTACCAAGAAACTTTTTTCAGGGTAATTGTACGCAACTGTAGGATGCAACTTTTTAATACGCGTTCCGCACTGAGGCTGCTGTTTTAAGCGGTACTTTTCAGCTAATTTTTTCCCTTCTCAAAAGGTAGCCATGTTTATATCTGTAGTTAGGGCCTAAGCTTAAAATGTATAATTTATAGCTGAACGGCGACGAGCGTATAAATTCCAAGAGGAAAGAAGCATTGAAATTTGTTTGTCTTTTAAAAAGTAATTGTATATAAATTTTATTGCTAGCAAAACAAAATTCCTCTCATTAAGATTTGAATGGTCTTCCCTAAGTCCAACGCAGGTTGGTTGACTTAAACTGCACCATTGAAAATACACCTCTTGCCTTGCTTTGCGAACTGGGGCCCATGTTACTTTCGGTTGAGAAATGGCCATGCTTGTTGCAGATTTAAAAAAATACATGTTAATGCTAAAACGTGTACTTTCCTGTGAATAGAGCATGGGAAAACGATTAACTTTCAAAAAATGCGATTACAGAGGCTGTGAATCGCTGAGAAATTTAAATGAGGAAAGCCTGGCAGCTGAATAGAGTCTTTCGTAAGGTTATTGTTCGTAGTCTGCTAAGTCTGGCATTGCGGCAATCTTCAAGTCGTTAACGCGGCCGTGAACGAACATAATTAAACCCATAAAAGCGTGTTTTGGTAAAGGGGCTTAACTTGACTTTAATAATGTAAATTTCCCGAAAGGCGATTAGCGGCTCCCACCGTGCCGCCTGCAAGGCGGACCCCCGGGTCCCGTTGGAATATACCTTGGCGGATGTAGGCCCGAATCCGCGTACAAAATTGGATTCAGTTCCCTTACTTGTTCTTTGATGGTACTGCAGTCAGGCACGGGATCACTGTACAAATGCGGGCTAAGTAGATTAATTATCCCCTCTACGGTCCAAAACTCGAGGAAACAATCTGAAATTACCGGTAGTAAACCCTTGTTGGGGTACTGGAATTGTGTCATCTTTTAAATGCGTAGAAAATACGCCCAACTTGATGGATACCTTTACTGTGTTTTAATTTGGTTGCTGGGGAATTTCCACTGATGAAAAACTGATAAAAATAATGTTTGAGGTGTCAAACATAATTTTGTATTTATTTATTTATTATTTATTAGTTTGTTTGACCACGGTAGTTTGGGAATTCCTCTTCCAGCTGCAGATTCCTTGTTGGAAGAACAAATTCCCACGAAAATTCATTTAAAGACGACCTTGAAACAAAAATGATCATAACATCATACCATTTCATTCGTTATTTCATTATATAATTACATCATTTTCCAAAAGCTGAACATGTACCTTGGAAAAGCGTTTATTTAAATGCATTCCCAAACACATTTTAATAAACATTTCACGAGTCATGGGTTAAACATGTAAAACAACAAAGTGGGCACAAAAGTCATTTCACCTCTGAACGTTGTTTTCCCAGTGTATTTTCATTCGGTGTGCATGGAGGTGGAATTGGTGCATGAGCAGCGATCAACTCAAAGTCATAAGGGGCAGGTACATGGACATGCATAGACATAAATGCATGTGATTACAGATCCCCTAAAAAAAACTTGTCCCATCTTCCCCGACCTCTAGTGTGCGACGTTCATAGTGATTTTCTGTGAGGGGGCCGATGTGGTCATCAAAGAGAAGCTCTCTGTAGGACAGCCGCAGGCAACGTTAATTATACGGACGGTTTCGTTGGTAGGCCGACATGATCTGCAGGTAACGTTATTTTGACGGCCTCAATCACTTGTTTTCGTCTGCAAGAGAATCGCGCTGTGTTCACTGCAAAAGGTGGGGGATAGATTCGACACTGTTTACTACGCATGCACAGCATGATAACAATTTCCATGGAGATGCATGTATACATGTGGATATAATACATGTACATCATCGCTGCTCTTATAACGTCAGTAAGATTGAATTTAAATTCAAGAGACTCTTTTGGGATCTATTTTACTTTCCTCTCACTTCTTATAAGGAAAATGTCGAAACAGTGGTGTCATTGTAATGTAGGCATTTTATCATTTATAAAACTAGAAACCTTAGGGAATGATGATATGGTTCATTGTCCCAGACTGGCCCGAATCGAACTGGTTGCCACAAAAGTCAGCTGTCCTCCCGGAACCAAGCAGCCCGTCTATCATGCGTCGGCCCCGCCGTCGATCAGCGCTGTCCATCCCATCCAGTGACAGCCGGTGCCCCCGCAACTGACAGGCCAAATCGTTTCTTTATCGGCCGCACAGTGTTGCGGCATTCAGGCCGCAAAGTGCCGCACTGTGTGGTCTGCAACTGTAATTAGAGGGCAGCTCAAAAGCTGACAAGAACCATAATAAGGCTTATTAAGGGGTCACTCTAACCTCCCGGCCTTCCGGCTTTTGATTGAAAGATGAAAAAAAGGAACCCAAAAAATGACGGCGCTTTGCGTTCCTTCCAGGGTCTGAGTGGCTTTAGCTTCTGTATAGGCCTACTTAATCACAAATCTTGCTACATATAAACATGTAAAAAGAGCTGAAAACAAAGCAACAAGTTACATCCCTGATCGGACATCCCTGATCGGACATCCCTGTTCGGACATCCCTGATAGGACTTAAGTGAGAGAGTCTTAACTTTTCATCTGAAGTCAACTGTCCCATTGCATGGTTCTGCTGAGAACTGTCATTGACTTCTACCTCCATGCTTCACAACAGAAGGTAAAAAATCGTACAATTTACTACACAGAAATCGGTTTATTTTGTTTTTACCAATATAGTCGGTTTTTTCCCAGCGTGACATTTCTTCGCTTTTTAATTCGTCAGCGACCTCGCAACCCCAGATATAGACTGCCTAGTTGTCAAAGATACAGTCTGGTTGGGTAAATATCCTCATCATGGGCAAAGGATACATTCTAGAAAATAGCAATTCTCACGTTTCGGGTGTTGATATTTAAGCATCCGTTAAACATCAACCATTTCAACAATTCTTTTGAAGGTTACACTTAAAAACACGTGGGTTCTTTATTGACCCGTTCAGTAATCAAGAGCTCGATTTTGATGGACAGTCGAATGACACTGCAAAGCGAGACCAGTCCTCCGAAATTAAGTCAAATTACCCCCCGTGTAACGTCAATAACAGACATATGCACTGCATTGCGAGATGGAGTTCCAGTTCCCATCAAGCCGGGTTAATTCTTTATTAACTGTAATCGTTCACAACTGTGCATATCGCGGAAGTCAGAGAGGTCAAGCCGAAAGTCGTTTCGCCGGTCCTTGCGTCGGGTCCATTGGCCGGGGGAGGTCACAGATCCCACCAGATGTAGGCCGTAGCCCTTCATGCCAACCGTCAAAGTCAACCCCCACGAGGAGTCAGAATTCCGTCGGTGCGCAACGTCCTCATCCGTGAGCGCACTTGCCGAACCGACGGTTCTCAGCTGTGGCCGGCTCGCCTGCCCCGTCTTTAAAGGGTAGCTGCAATCAATTTGTTTTAACACAAACCTTCAACGTGCGCCTTTGTGTCTCAGTTAACCTTGTTTGCAAAGTTTGTTACACTACTTCAAGGAGTACTCACTGCCGTTTTGGTTTTCATGCTAATGAGTATTTTCATATTCATGAGCAAACCTGTGATGTTTTCGAAGAAAGAAAACCTCAATGTTACATTGGTTTGTGCACAGAAGCAAGTTTCTGCGTTTTTGTACAGTTTGCTGAAATAAATTTCCTCTTCTCTTTAGATTCATTGTTGTTCATGTGTGTAATAGCAAGCATCAATCCTTTTCTCAGAACTGTTTTCAGCAAATAAATTTTGGGCTCACAATTTGGACAGAAAAAGCTATGCACTGATTTCATATCCTTGATGACGTCACAGCAAGACACCCTCATTTGTCCTGTAGAGTGTTGAACTGTGGATGATTTTACGAGTTTAAAAAAGTGCACTGTTTTCAATGCATTAAACCAAATAGAAATATAAAAGAGTTTTCATATATAGAAGAGTACAAAGTTGCAGAAAGAAAAAATCAGAGCAGCTACACTTTAAAGTTCTTCCCTTGGATAGGACTTCAACCCCGTTCATGCAAGGAGCGGCCAACGAGAACATACACACTGAGGCTACCTGCTGCCCGAGCCGGTCGCCAAGGATTCACCCAGGCGTCTCTCGGTGCCATCTAAGTAAACAGACCCAGCGGGACCACCAATTTGAAGGCGACGACCCCCACCCAAAGAAGTTGGTAAAGAAAGGGAATGCCAACTTTCGTTTAAGAGAAAAGTCTGGTGCCCCCCCCCCTTTAGATCTGGGGCTAATTGCAGAGGCGGGGTCCCCACGTCCAGACTATTTGTTGTGATAACTTAATTACTGACAGCGGGCGCGAGTCCGGGGCTGTCAGTCAATGCTAGTTAGCGTCACTGCTGAGATGTTAACGTGTCAAACATTGCATTCGATGACGGTGCATATGGATCGATCGAAACAGCCTGGTAGCTGTCACAGCGAATCGTCACTGAAAGGAACTAGTCAATCTGTCCTCAGAACGGTTGACAGTGATTTGCAACCATGGCAGACCCATACGCTAAGTTGCCCCGGCCAAGGTCGCTGCGACACTTCGAGAAGACAATCATCGACGTTCAATGGGACCATGATGGGACTAATATTGCAGTTCTTCAGGAAGTCATTCCTGCTTCCACTCGCCTGAACAGCCAAAAGTGGGCTTCTGAAAATAATTCTACCAGAATGGTGGTAGATCATTCCTATCAGTGGAACGTTGCATTCAAATCAAAGCGTCTATTGTGATACCCCCACTTTCATGACAAAGAATGATATAAGAATAAATAAAAAATTAAAAATGTCATTCGCCGAAGCAAAAGAGGTGGTTCTCTTTAAAAAAAAATTCTAAAACAGTACAAAAAATGGTGTAAGCAGAAGGGGTGGTGATAAAATCATGAAACTGGACAAATTCCTATGGACTTTCTAATCGTTTAGTGATGTTCATATGTTTGGAAAGTGAGGAGAGACATAGACACTCTCTGACACAAGGTGGCGCTATTACATCTCATAAACTTGGCATCTATCAAGGGGGGGGGTTAGTGGGTACCTTAGAGAAGAGAGGGTAAGCAGTTTTGGATTCAGTATGATTATTTCTCTCCCTTGAAATAGTTTAAAATGATCACTTCGTTGCGGATATTAACATTTCTGGTATAATCTAACATTTACAGCATTTCCCAGGCAATGTCAACTGCGTGCAGTATCATTCAAATTCAGAGGAGCAGGGCCTATAGCTTGGGTCTTCGTGTCCGTATTCGCTGTTTCAATACTTTCTTCACTGAAATACAATTTGTATGGTCGCGTTTTCTTTAATGGTTTGGAAAGCGTCTTGGTTTTTATCAAGTCCACAAAACGTAGGGAAAACACACATTATACAAAAATGCGACATCAGAAACAACAGGCTGTTGGCACATACGAAATGCCAAGGGGAAATTCGCCAAAAGCTCCGTTTTTCACACAATGTAAAAACCAACTCTCATTATAAAAGCGTTTTTGCGTTAGTTGTAAACACGTAACCGTTTAAATTACACACCTTTTTGGAAATAAAAGTGTGTTGGTGATTAGAAAGTGTTACCGGTGACCCGATAAAAATATTTTTGTGTCTTGTTATTAACACCCAGATGTGGCATTGTGTCTACATTTATTAACACGGCAACACAGATTTGAACACCACACTGTGGTTAGCTTTGGATTACTAACACACGTTCATAAGGTGTCACCAGGAAGGCGTTTAGAAGGCGTTCAAAGCAGGCTCAGAAAAGATAAACGTGAACAAAGCAAAAACCAACCCAGCTGGAGAGTAAATATTAAAGAAAGTTATTCAATTTTCCATCGGCCAAAAAGGGCCGGTGTAAGGTGGTTTTATCGATGTACCTTTCTGGAATAGAATATGCACGATTTGTTAGGGACTTGGCAGACAGAAATATAATCGCCAGAAATACACGAGCATAAAATTCAACTTCACACTGATCCAATTTATTTTCTACTCTATGCCTAACACTAGGGTTTCTATAATTTCGGTTTGCAGTGCTTTTGGTGAAAGAATGTTGGTATATTTTAGCTGCTTTTAGGTTTATCCATCCATTAAGGGAGACTCCCACAACATCTCAAGCACTACATAAGAAAATTGGTGCCTGTTAAAGGATGTGATGTGCGATGTGAAATTAACTCTATATTTAATAGAAAAAAAAAAGAAATATTTTACATACTGATTGAGAATGTTGAGTACTTTTTTTCAAGTAAGATATTTCAGGATTACACGGTAGTCCGATTTTCGGGATTTTACCTATGGTGTACACCACTTTTAACACTTTGTTCTGTAAACGATTTTTTTTTTACTTGGCGTGTGTACAAAGGCAACGATCATAACTCCACCTCAAATGATAACAATCTGGAGGTTTGTCAACTGGACACCCTTATAGTCAGGAGGCTAACCCAGGGTATGAAAATGGTTCAAATCCTCAGTAAAAACATTCTCACTTGCTTAGTGCAACCCTCCAACCGGATTTGAAAACCTTGGAACATTTCCAAAAAAAAAATCAAAAAAATTCTTAAATTCCTGCAAGAACCACCCGATTCAATAAAAATCCCATCGCTCCCTTTTTATAGATAAATTTCATTATTTGTGGTCTTTTTTTAATTTAAAAATACATGTATAACGTTTGGTTGTGATGCAGATATGTTTTTCTAGTCTTATGGTGTAATATAATACCATGGTGTACGATCTTCTGTGTATTATTTTCACACAACTTAAATATTTTATTTCATGGATGTCCTTCATATCATATCTTAATTTTTAAATATGATTTAGGCAGAGTGAACTGAATAGGTTTGTGGTAACATATGGCAATGGTATTAACCAGACAAATAAGTCGATCCACTTATTTCCTTCCATAGTGATGGCCTGTATAGAGTGAAGGCCGGCTGTGCAGCGGTGAGCTTTGAAGACCCTGGAAATATCAAGGCGCTAGTGTCCGGAGCAAGCGACCCCAAACTGAAACGAAAACACCGGCTCCCGACTGGTGGGCCCGCCGTTAATATTAATCGGTAATTAAGCCCAGCACACTTTGGGTTGCCAGCCCCCCGTTAGACATGGCTCGCCCAGGTGCTTGGGACATTCTTGACCGCCCGGTGTTGGGCGCTTCAAAGTCGCCGCCAGTAGGTAGCCGATTCCCGCGACCTTCGTGAACTGTCTTCATCTTTGATCTCATTCTCAACACAGATAATTCCACCATTTCATAATTATGTTCAGCCAGCATTCCAAAGCTACTCAGCATGACATAAATGGTAGCGGGGAGCCTACGCGTTATCCGATAAATTAGTGTGCCAAGAACTGATCGAATTGACGATGATATCGGCGTTGCCGGCCATGTTGCTCGGAGTAGTGACGCATTATGGTGTTACTAGTACATCAGTTTCAGTCCTTCAGTTTCTCTATAATTTCTAAGAGTTTTCGTTGGACAAACTTTGTTCAACTTTGCACTGAAAACTGCCTGGGTTAATTTCAACGCCAGGGAGGGTGAAAACTGCAACTAATCAAAGTTCGGGGTTGCGGCAAGCCAATTTTGTTGTTTGGAATTCTTTTCTGGTGTGTGTGAACCAAAACAGTGGTAAATATTTACCGATTTTTCGGAGACAAAATGAACCACAAGTTTTACTCTGAAAATTGCTTTAACACGACCTATTGGGTTGATGCAGTTTCCACCCTCCATAGAGTTAGTGTTTAACCCAGGCAATTTTTTTTCTGCGCGGTTACATTTACCCGGTGACCTATCTGGTCACGCCTTACTGGGTGTCTCCCAAATCTAGACTGATTTTCACTACCTTCTTGCTGACCTAAAATAGTATGTCCACTGCACGTTTCTTTCATCTTGCTCAGGAGCTTACAGTACTTTTCAAGTTTATTTTGACGACTGCATTTGAAGTTACACGTTAAGCAGTGGCGTAGCCGGGGGGCACGCCCCCCCCCCCAATTTCCTGTGCCCTCCAAGCGCCCACACTGCAAAAACGGAGGAATGGATATTGAACAAGGCTAACAAAAACTTGCCCCAAAAACACACCACTGAAAGCTGGTGCCCCCCCCCCCAGATGCTGGTGGCCCTTTGTGCCCCCACCTGTAAAATCCTAGCTACGCTACTGACGTTAAGTAATGCATGAATATACATGTACTTTTCAATGTTAAAAAACCAACAGTCCGACATCTCAAATCCCAACAACTGTGCAATCTTGTAATATTGTACACAATAATATCTGGTGGCAGATATTACTGTATGCATCACGACGCAGTTCACTGTTTAAACAGTCTTGTCATTAAGCGTACAGTGCATCGAAGATGTTTCGAAAGAAGCAGTGTTGATTTATTTCTCTCTCTCTCTCTTTCTATGTTTTATTGATCATTAAAACGCAAAACATAATTAGAAAGAAAAAAGCACGAATTATACACAATTAAGGAGATTGAGAAAACGGGAGATAAATGGAGAAAACGAAGGAGAGAAAAAAACGGAACTCTCGAAGCCTCACAAAGCAACGGCTTCAGTGTGTGGGCGTCAACCGAGAATTTCGAGCTGCCTGAATCGAAACGAGAGAAATTGGCTTCGAGTCGCCGCGAAGTCAACATGTAATGTGGTCAGAGGTCACATCACGTACACAGCCCTTTCAACTTCCTTTTGAAAGGCAATTTGATCGCGTCATCTAACTCCTAAGATTCCGAGTATCGGACTTTTCCTTTCGACTGTGCGTGTCGCATCCAGGAAGTGAATGCTAAACCACTATCTGCATTCAACTTTCTATTGAATCTGAAATATCAGACTTATACCGTGCCGGTAGAAGGGATTCATAATCACCACAGTCCCCGTGCTGGTTTACAGTAGCTATGTCAAGATTTTAACCTGCGCCCATTTTCATGGGACTTATAAACGATTGCTTAGCAAAGTTGATGTGCTTAGCAAAAAATAACAGAGAGCCAGTCACAAGCAGGGTAAATCGCATGAGCAGTTTAACTACACCCCCATGGGCTGAGCAAAGTGCGTGCCTTCGCGAAGTGGCGTGAATTTGTGCAAAAACTTGGGGGAGTGGGAAAGGTTGGGGGATGACTTGCCCAGCCGTCAAAATTTGAAAAGCGAGAGGGGGTGACACCATATGACTCTATAAAGTGGTCAATGTTCATAATTACATACATCAAAAATATGTATTCAGTTGCATACCGGTATTTATGACTTGCAAAAAATTGTTTTCCCTTTTTTGAGTAATATTGAATGCATTTTTTGTCGTTGAAAATCTGAAAAATTCTTCACCATCCACTTTAATTTTTGCTCACCACAAAAACGTAATGGGTCTCAGAAACTGCTTTACAACATTGTAAGTATTTTTGTAATGTACAAGTTTAAATGAACCACATTTAAGACGATATCGGTAAATGCTTTATCAGACTGGTTTGATGCCTGTATGATAACCATTCTCTTCACAGTGTTCACAGTGTTTTGGTCGGATGCTGGCATGCAGTATCTTCGGCAGCCATCTGGAGAAATCTTACCTCTGTCGACCATTTTTCAAGTACTGACGTATTGAAAATCATTCCCTTAAGTTTCAATGTCCTCCATTTTAAGATTTCACTTTCATTGTAGTTACTGGGTGTCGAGACCTTTTCTTTGTCGAAGACCTTGCGCGAGAGCATTTGCAGTGCTTTATTCAGCACAGGAAGCCGGAGAGTTTAGGCCGGTGAACAGCGTTTCTCCGTCTTCGTCGGTCATTTTGCTGCGAAGTCATGGCGAACTTTTCTGATAGTGACGCCTACAGGAGTTGGGGCGTGGAGGAAATCCGGGCATACTCAGCCAGCAAAAGGTGGGACCAGATCAACGCATCGATTGCGCTGCTGACGATCAAGTGTGTGGCACCTGTCGGTCTGGTGACGAACCTGACGTTCCTGTACGTCGTGGCCCGCGTCAAGTCCATGCGCTCGATCGTCAACATCTACTTGACCAACCTGGCTGTAGTGGACACTGCCTTCCACGCAATGACGCTGGTGGTGCTTACTGACCACTGGGAAGTCACTCCCGTGGAATCGGCCACCTTCGCTCACCTCATCGGGTCCTACTGCTTCGTGACGGCCTTGGCGTTCGAGCGCTTCTCCGCCGTGCGCCACCCGCTGACGTATCGAACCACGGCCACCAAGGGCCGTGCCATTTTGATATCGGCTGCACTGTGGCTGGTGACAATATTTACTGGAATCGGGTACGGCGTAACGATAGAGATGGATTTACCACTACTGCCACTTCTATTTACTACTGTCTTTACCCCGCCTGTTGTGTTAATCAACGTTATTCTCTTTGTGGGTATTATTAGGAAAATGCATAATAAGGACACGAGCGGCAGCACAGCTCCTCCGCGGCATTGTCGGCGAGAAATAAGGGTAACCTTTGTCCTCTTCTTGAACCACACTGTTTTTTTCTCCTCAAGCATACTGATAATTATTCAGAACATTTACAGTTTGGTGCTAAATCTGTCTGATACGTCCTGGTTGGATTACTTCAAGGTCCAGGCATCTATTGCCTCCATTCAAATGGCATGTTACATACTGGTCAGCATCAACAGCGCCATTAACCCCTTGGTGTACAGCTGGGTGAGTGCCGACTTCCGAAGCGCCTGCTCAGCGGCGTTCTGCTGCCAGGGTCTGGCGCGTCCGTGCGGCGAACACAGACACCGCCGGTCCAGGACCGTGGAGCACATTGAAATGGACATCATTCGCAACAAACAAAACCAGCCCAGACAGTGATTACAGGAGTCAGCATCGAGAGGGCTGGAGCTGCCGTTTGCTACAACGGTGAGGCGATGAGCTGGAAAGAAAAACCGAGCCATTCGAAAAAGAACGAAGCATCGAACAGATCCGAGATCAAACACGGCAGTACCCAAGGATGTATCGCTATTGTCTCATCACCTAATAACGGAAGAAGGCCAAGGGCCGGATTGAGCATTTCGTAGGGCCCTACTATGCTAAGCCTACCGTCACAAGTACTGCGGCGACGGTGAAGACTGATGGAACCTTACATTTCATGTTGATGCAAGCTGTACGGAACTATTTAGAAGCAGTGGCATAACCGGGGGAGGGGGGCACGTGCCCCCAACGAATGCCCTTTCCCGCGGGCGCCCCCCCCCCATTTGAAATCCACTGCACCTCAGGACATAATAGCCCTAGTTACGAGACCATAGTTTGAAGCTTTACGAAAATCGAAATTTCAGAAAACTGTTAGCAACTTCTCTTATGGCTGCGAAGTGTGTGCTTTTCTGGCATACTCAGTATTTTCAAGGGCCCTTAATCTTTTAGTGAGGCCCCTAATTTATGCCTTTATGCAAAAGTTTCACCAAGCACGGACGCTGGTCGGGTCGAATACAGATAGAGGAATACAACTCACACCACTGTTGCAGCTTGTGCACGGCCGAAACCCACATTCGTCGGGGGGGGGAGCCTCAGGCCGAAGTCCACCCCTAAAGTAACTCAGGATGCTCAAGCCTTCCCCTGGGCCACAGAGGACTGGAGTGTACTGTGCGGCCGTATCACAGCTAGTAGTCTAGATGTTGTGTATATTGTTCTTTCATTTTCAGAAAAAATTAAAACCACCCATGGGTGCGCCACTGTTTCAAAAACCTTTGATCCGACCCAAAGAGAGATCTGGGGGAGTGGGGAACAGGGCTTAGAATGTTCTCTGTGGAAGATCCTTCTAAATGTTCCCGACCGCCATTTGACAATTTTTCAAAGCTTGGCTACTTCTGGCTCCAGTGCCACTACAGATCTGAAAGCTGGGCCTGAGCAGGCCTAAAATGCTTGGACCAAACGAACTGAAACGGTCTTCTGTGGTTCATATACCCTCTGATGTTCACAAAGTGAAATAAAATCACAACTGAAAAAGTCCGCGCACTGTTACAGTAACTGAACACAAGCACTTTGCATGAGGTGCGAGCAGGAAACTAGCTGGCACATCTGGAATTGTCATAGCGCACGATTTTTTGCAGCCGTGCACCAGTACCAGATCTGCTCAGATTCAAAGAGAGATTATTAACTGTCCCCATCTGGGACAAATTGCGACTGACAGTTGGAATCCTTGTGAAAACAGGAGGAGTTTTTATTTATTCAAGATAAATTTGGAGAGTTATTTGGTTTATTTCAATCACTTTGATGAATTTTGTTGTAAGGACAATGGGAATAACTGCAACATAGTCTAAAGAAGTTACTTTAAATAACCTGACCACATTTATAAGTTGTACAAAGTCAAGGGCCCAGCAGTATGCAAGAACGCGTCCATTTTGTACGGATTAAAACAAATTGATTGGAACTGAAACTCTGGAAAAACAATTCTCAAAGTTTTAGAATGGACTCCTCTTATGCGGTTTAGGTGGAATTCCTCATAAATCAGATTTCCTCCAGGAATCCTGTCCAGCTTGAAGGGAAACCACGCTTATATACAAAAAACCTTCAATTTTTATGCCACTAATGTTTGCATAAATATATTATGAGAAAGTTCAAAACATCATCGCATTCATGTCAGTATGGGCCCCGAGCTTGACCGAGAGAGGGTATAAGTTTTCTAGCAATGGGGGCGCCTTTGGTACTTGCATGGTAGTAACAGCGCATCCCTGGCTCAGGAACGACCGTTGAGAGTAAGCGTTGCAGTCGCATCGCTACCAACAAAAGAAACACTGCCAACCAACGAAGCTTTTCTCAACCGATGAGGAGTGCTTCGGCTCAGGGCAGATAGATACTGGCATGAATGTTATTCTTGTCATGCAGCTCATAGACGCTTTGAAAAATCCAACAAAAGATTGGCCCAAAACTTCCCAGGGGGGAGTAGGCACTTCACTTTCTATGAAGGAGCCATCTTGAATTTATCTTCAGACCCGAGAAGGATCCACCAGCGAGTCTTTGCTAGACAAAAGGTGTAACTCCTTGGATGTGAAACAATCCACATATTTAACAGGAGGGGGGGGAAGGATTTGAGAAAAATTTGCAAGACTAAACACAAAGGATTTCCTAGGAACTAGACTGAAAATGTTCAAAAGGGTATCTGACAACCCATCGGGGATGGTAAGATATTGCTTGCAGCCTGGGGTAGCAATGCCATTTAAAAAGCAAAGGCGTTGGTCTGGTGCCACTGATGAAGTAGCATATCCCACTCCAGTATTTCTAATGTCCACAGGAAGCAACACTAAGATGGCAGCAGAGATGAGCATATCTCAATAGGATCATGAGGGAGGTACCCAGCAGTTGCCGTGTGAGTCCGGTAGGTCTGTGTAGGGGATGTCCCACAGCCAGGGCCGATCTTCAGGTAAATAATGCATGCACGGGATGAAGAAGAAGTAGGAAAAAAACTAGATTGAAGTTAATGTTCCAAAGTGGTGGGCACAAATGATGTGAGTACTTCGGTGGTGAATTATTGACCGGAGAAGACATTGGGGAAAACAAAGTAAAGTTACAACTTCAATGGCTCTGTTTCTCATTGTCTGTGTTTGCAAAATAAAAAATGAAGAAACTGCCTATAGTGACCAGAAAAGGGAACATCTTAAGAGTCGAAGACCCTGAAAAGCCCCTGTTTTTCAGTTCCAGCAGAGTCTTTCAAAAAGACAAAAAAGTTTCCCATTCAAAATCATCATTGACAAACACCTCCAAATTCACAATCAAATCTGTAAGGGGTCGGCAAGTTTGACACACCCTCTCCCACAACTTTTCAAGTGGAGTTTTGTGATCTTTCTCACCATCTCTTGAGTAAGGTACTAGTGGTGTATCCCAAGGCAATGGGAAATGGAGCTCATTGCTGTCACAGGATGAGGAGGCTGGGGGCTGGGAGATGGCAAACTTTGTACTTCCTGAAACCTGCAGGATAATCATGCAACAGAAATATGACCCACTTTAACAAATGTCATTTCTTGAAACTGTGACCGCACCAGTTAGAACAGGGCAAGTGGAGTGAGAGCTTTGGGGAAAAAAATAGGGAAATCTGAGACAAATCTTTCGATGTTCGTTTTTTTAAATTGAGAAATTGAGAGTTATGTGTATGTAGAGCCACATTTAACACATGGGGAGGCTCTCAAAATGAGTAAGGAATCAGGAACTTGCTGTGGTGTAGCAAACCAGTGCCTGGAATGAACTGACATCTGGGTTTCAACCCCCAATCCTCCTGATAACCTTCATTCCCTCAGATGCAAATATGCCCAATTATTTATCAGTATTCCTGCTCCACCGCGTATATATAGGTATCCGATGTCTTACATACTCAAAAGTTAATCACCTCTGAAAAGTGCAGGGGGCATGATATATTGAGCAAAAAAAATATATATAGTAAAATGCAAGTTCAATGCCCTTAATGGTGTGGGGTCCAGGGCCCTAGACAGTTTTGCAATCTCGGTGCTCTGTGGTGCAATCTGAGGCAATTTTTTTTACCACTGAACAAAAGCTTCTGTCAGGTTTACTGCGTACTTCATTTAGTTATCACTTAGGAACTGTAGAATTAAATGCAAGCCTACAAGTTTTATTAAGGAACAAAAAATGTATGAAGAAAAACGATATGGGGGGGGGGTTGGCATTCCCCCTCCTGATCGATGCCCATGTACATACGGAAAATATTCACAAGAATTACCTACTTGATTAAACTCAAGTTATTTCAAATACAGTACCCAACATCTGGTGGAAAAAAGTGAATGCTATGATGAAGCTGCTATCTTGCTTTATAAGGAAGGCTTGAAGAGCAAGGGCAATATGCTGTAAACAGTCTTGAACCTTGGGTTCCCATCCCAGGAAAATGACTGTCCCTCCTAATTTTTAATCTATGGCCAATGAATATGCATACCAAGCCAAACTAATGGCCAACCTTGGACACAGTTGCTACAATCAATATCCATTTTGTACAGCAAATTCAAGAGCCTGACAGCAATATAGCTGGAAGTCCTGATTAAGATGGGCAAGTAGGAACACAATTAACTGCTGCAACAGAGAAACAAGCACAAGACATCCACAAGTGTCACTACTCTCATTAACTTCCAACTCACTATCTTTTGCTTCCATATCATGTTTGTTCACACCGGCGACCCTTCATCATTTTTGTCAATACGGTCACCGTGCTATCAACGATCCACTTGACTCTGATTCAATCTGATTCAAACAACTGTTGACTTCACAATGGGCTATTGTCTGCTTCTTCTTCCATCCAGTTTTCTTTTAGAGGATCGAGGACTGCCTTATTTAGTGGGGTCACCGACACAATAAGGGCCTACTTGAGGCAGGTTTAATTTAAGGGGGGGGGGAAATTGCTCTTAATGCAGCAGTTTTTCCAATTGTGCCCCGATTGACACAATGGGCTGATGGCCTCATTACATGATTGCTGATTAATTTGATCAACTGTGACAGTGGGGTGTGTCTGTGGGGGAGGGACGAGCGCATGACCACCAAAGCAGCCAAGATCAACAGCAGAGCGTGCAATGAAAAACACATACGTGTATAGTGGAAGAGCATGAAATAAACTGACAACTATTTAGAAAAGTTTATTGAATAGGCCGACAATGATTACCGCATACATCAATTTGCTTGATGAGCATACATGTGGAGACACTGCCACAACAGTCTGTTTGCAACAGAATGGACAAAAAACATCAATGTGTGGGCTGTTACAAGCAAATCAGCACTGCTGTGCGCATCTATTAACTTGATGAGTTGTCTCCTACCACGGGAACAACTGCCAGTTACAATGTATACCTATTTAATTGATTGTTTTTGCAGGCAGGTGGAAACTGCAAATGCTGGTCTGTTTGATGGGCCTTTACAAATGGAAAGTAGGTGCTTTATTAAATTTTGACGAGTCTTCATATTTACTTATTGAAGAAGATTGTAGAGGGCCGGGGATAAATTACCAGTGCTTTGAGAGAAGTTGACAAATAGGCCAAACTTTTGGCAATGCATTCTGAACAGATGGGCACTTTCAGTTTCCATGAATTAATTCACAGGTTCAAATATAAAAATGATTATGAACTGATGATACAATTGATTACAGAAAACTCACAATCCTTTACAGAGACATTGCTGAGGAGTACTTTTACTTGGTTTGATGGTTTTGAGGTTTTGTTTCTTTTTTTATTGTGCTTGGTTTAGCCAGGTTTTTGGTAGTGATTGGCTTGGCCAGGTTTGGTTAATTTGAGCTTGGTTTAACCTGGTTTTTGGTAGTGTTTGGCTTGGTCAGGCTTGGTATTTGGTTTGGTGTAAGGCATTTGCTTTAAGTTTGGTTTGGAATTCATCACTTGTACAAGGCACAAAGGGGGCTAGCATGTTCTGTGAGGGAAGCATGGGGAGCCCTGCCCCCCCCAAAAAAAACGGAGAAATGAAAAGGAGAATAAGGGATAAAAATCACCAATTGCTTGAAAACACCTTAGAATTGACCCCCACTGGTTTGCTGCTGATGACTGCTTCCCTCCCCAACGCTGGGTAAAAAATGCTAGTGATGCTAATGGGGGCCAAAAGAAACAAAGTAAGGAGGATGAGAGTGGACAGATTATCTCAACAGTCCTGGCAACGGGACCTCAATATTCATCGTTTCATGGTGAAGTACCTCCATCGCACAGACAAATTTGCTTCAAAGAAAAATTGAGCCAAACCATCAGTCGGTCAATACACATGGGTAAATCTGGTTTCTCTGAGATATGGCCAGCATTTGCTACATTAACCACTTCCTGCCGGGGTCTCCAGGATCGGAGACATACGGTTTATATGGGTGGCCGGGGTCTCCGAAAGGAAACAGGGCCCTGTAACAAAAGACCGTACACTGAACAAAAGACCAGGCTGCTGGGCATTACCGACATTTTTCATTCTCAAAAGTGGTGATAATCCAGCCTTGTTTTGGAACCATATACCAGGGTTTTGGGCATTGAGAGCGAGCGAATTACCATCGGGGACAAAAGCACTCCACCACCGCAACGATGAGCCACACAGCACCGCTGCATGCTAATCTGGCCCCTTTTGAAAAGAGGTCAGCAGTGCACTAAGCCAGGTTCATGAACAAAAGACAGTTATACAACNTAGTGCCAAAAGATTACTTGGTGCGGCAATAAACGACTGTTAAATGAAATGATGAATTTTTGAAGGATTTTGAAAACGGAAAAAATGATATTCATGCCGGCCCAGCATCAACAACATTGAAAAATACCCCGGCGTGAAGTGGTTAAAGACACAGGCCTTGACCTCAAATATTCACCCAGATTCCAAATTCTTGCCAGGTTTCACGGTGTGGCATTGAGTTGAACAAACCAGCAAGAAAATGCTGTCATAGTTTTCAAATACATCCTAAAAAAATATCAGGGGGCTTTGTATTCATTTCTCTGTGATTTCTCAAATTAGGCAATAAAAATTATGGCAACATCATCAGTCACAGCGCGGTTACCATGGTCAGGTTACACAATATTTCATTGATAGTGGCAGCATGATATGGTATACTTCTAGATGCTACCATTGAAGAATCAAATAGCTAATCAACCATCCCTGCCCCCCACAGGTACTGGGGTGGAGAGTGCCAAGTAAGGGTGAAGTGACTTGCCAAAGGTCCTGACATAGGCCCCTACCTGGATTCAAAGCCGTGACCCCTGACTCTGTGCACTAACGAAAACATTCGTATAATGCTGTGATCCTTCACCTTACTATTTCAATTTATCTTCCCTGTGCAGTTTTTATGCACACGCGCAGCAAAGCTCTATTACATGAGTGTAGTGATTGCCAGTTCTGAAATCTGCTGGCTGTTGAGCGAGCAGGTTGCTCAACAAAATGGGCTGCTGAATAGCTACCATGTTGCAGATTGGAACCCAGCTTAGGATTTTTTTTTTAAATTTCTGCAGTTCCTATCAAAAAATGAATGGTTTGCTTTTAAACATTCTGCTGCTGATCCTCTTGGCTGATTTTGGGAGTTTTTATATTTGAAGGAAAGACAACGCACCCACAACTTGTCTTGCTTTGACTACACTTCAACAAAGGCTTTTATGAGCAGTCTGCTACTGGGTAAATGCTTAGAGACTTACAAAGTCTGCTGGGAGGAAGGCAACGCCAATCTCATAGGATCGTATCATCAGCTGTTGTCCGTTCTTCTCAAGAGCACCCCAGGCAGCCTTGGACATGTTGGCACTGCCAAGACAGAAATGAAGGCAGCATCGATTCCACCGAGTCCATTTTATATTCACGACAAATGGGACAAGGCTTGAAATGATAGATCTGTCTCATTTAAAGAGACCATCCGTCATTTGCCTGCAGTCCTTGTAATGTACCTTTGTGACCCCTTTAAACTTAGTTTCAAATTTAATCTTTTTCCATTTTTAAGGGTATATGAATACCTTTATATTTATGCTTTTGCAAATTTGCCATATTTATGAGCTAAAAGAAGATGTAATTTCAGGAAGAAGTCTCATTGTTGAACCTATTTGTGCAAAAAAAATTTCAAGCTTCCCTTCTACGGGGATTCACTTGTTCAGAAAATGAGAGTAAACCAGTGGCAAAGGTTTCTTACAAGGAAACAAGAAATAAAATGCCCCTACTCAAGACAAAGTGATTTTGCGATGATTTGTGTGAAAGATAAAGTTTTTTGGCAATTATTGATTTGGACTTTATAACAAAACCCTGAATTTCAATAGGATAAGGGATAAAAGTGAAAAAGTCTGATGAGTTGACCTATTTTAATACTAATTTGAATCTAAATCGATATAAGTTTTCAACATTTTTTCTTTCAAGGAGTTACATCAACTGTGTAAGTGCTAATTTAATAAGAAGTTTCGAATTCCTTAAAAATGTCAGTTTGAAACCCCGATTTACAAAGAATTGCCCTGTTTTGGGTGACTTAATCTGAAACCCTAACTGGCATAAATCATAACGCAACAGAAATGTCCCAATTTAGGCCTACATGTAGCATCTCAAATGTCTGGACAAGGGGGTAGGGTCATCTTTTGTGTCTGGTCAAACAAAAGCACAACTATATTGATTGTTGGGATATACAACCAGCAAAGATGGCACCCTCACTCTAGACAAAAGATTCAGCCTTGGCATTTCATCAGAGAATCATCAGCTATCGGACTTTTAATACAGAACTTCACTTTTGGTCAGGAGCATGCCTACAATATAATTACAGCGGGCATATTGTTGTTACCTTGTCACCAGGAACCATGCAATGTGCTCACTGTCGGGTGACATTCGGCAGTAGGTCTTGATGTGTGGACTGGCCCTGGAGCGCCCTCTTGTGCTGGCATTCCACTGACTATTACAGGGGAAACAACTGCTGTTCTTGATACAGGGGTTATTTAATGGAAGGTCTGATGTGATAGCATCAAAATGCCACGTGACCACACAGGAAATTTTCCCAAAAATCCAACCTGAACTGCAGTAGTCAATCATTTTGGCTAGCAACCATACATGTATATCAGAGGTTGTGAAGTAGACAATGAGGCTCATTTTCATGTAAACTAACCACAAATTCTATATCAAATGGAATAATGGTCATCACTTGTGCTGTGCAGTTTTCTTTATCGTACTGATTCAGCGTGGGCGCTGGTTATGCATTTTGCTCACAGTTTTTGCCATTTATCAAGGCTTTGGAGGCTTGCCGACTGCCCATGCTATTGGCAGCACAGCAGTCTTTACCTGCAACAATGGTGGATATATTTCCCATCACGAGTCAGTAAGGGCACACTATCAAACACAGCACAGGCATTGCTTTAATTTGCTTGTTTGAGCACAGAGTTACAAAGTGTGGAATTAAAGCATTCCTAGCCTTTGTACTAGAAGCACTCTATGATTAGCAGGGCTCCATATAGTGTACACCTACTAGCAGGTATAATGTGACCTCTTCAAGTCATTCAATGGAACATAAAAATCATGGAAGTTGGCATTGAATTGGACAATTGAGCGTAACTGACTGTAGGAAGGAACTGAAGTACAGCTGTTTCTTCGCCGTCTTGATGCTGTATGGTATCGACCCTCCAGCTGGGTAACCTTCCAAACTGGTCCGAACGTTATCCTTAGTTGGGAAGATCTAGAGAAATAAACAGTCAATGTCGGTATCAAACACTAAACTCCAAGGGAAGTTTTTTACTAAGGACACTTCATAGACGTTCTGTGAACTAAAATGCAGTGCACAATGTCACGTTTCATGGTCAAACCAATAAAAGTAAACTGTCCACAGAGAAAACTGGGCAAGCATCATGCTTCAGCTGGGAGAAGTATAAACCTGTGCAAGGAGGAGTTGAGCTGCTAGCCAATGGCTACCGAATATCGTCCTTGGCTCCCAATAATTTGTGCACATAACCTACCGAACTCTATGTAGTTGCCGTTTGTAATTCCCAAACGTCAACATGATAAAACTGTCGGTGTTTTTTATGTTGGCAAGTGACAAGTGGCCATTATTTCCCCAAGGATTAGAAGGGAAAGCCACTAGTAATCAACGGTATTGAATGGACACTGGTTTTGTGACTCCGCATGATCGGGTGCGCCGCTGATACACAAATCAACCGAGATTCGCCACGGGATGCATCAGAGATTAATGCTGAGCGGTAGCTTCACAACTTTTAGAATAAATTTGATATCAATTTTGCAACTCAATATTAAATAAAAAACAAAATAATTAACAGATAAATTTCTAGAAACCTTAAACGTCAATGCAACGGCAAAAAATCACGAAAACAGCAAACCATAGCATCACAAGAGGGTGCACATCAGTTAGACAAGAGAAGGCGCTATTCAACATGGCAATGAAATGTTCAGCAGTTAATTTTGCTATACCTAACAACCGCTATACTGAACATTTAGCTTGGACCCCATCATGTTTGTTATAGTGGCGTTCCACTGTACATGTTCTTTCTGATTCTATCCACAACTTTTGAACATAGTCTTAGATCTGACCATCTCACCAGTTTCAAGGTCTTGCTTCCAGACTCCCCTTGCATCTTCCTGCCCGAGCCCTGACACCGCGACAAGCTCTGTAGCCATTCCGCACACAGCCATTTGTCTTTGTCCGGGCCCAGGGAGCCAACACTAGAGAACTGACCAATCACGGGCCAGCCTCTCACATCGGCCTCATTTGGTCCACAATCCTTCAGCACCTCAATGGTAGAAATGTGGAAGAGGAGCATGGCTCTATTAAATCCCAGGCTACGGCTAGGTCTATTGTCTAGGCATCTCCACACATTTCCAACGGAGCGAAGACCTAGCTCTAAACAATAGATTCAGATGCAGCCTCAATTTCTTGCACAGAAGATTTTGAAGTCATCACAGGTGTAGTGGCGCAGCTAGGATTTTACTAGTGTGGGGGGGCACAGAGGGGGCACCAGCATCTTATGGGGAGGGGCACCAGCTTTCAGTGAGGTGGTTTTTTGGGGCAAGTTTTTGTCAGCCTCCCTCAATATCCATTCATCTGTATTTTTCAGTGGGGGGGGGGGCACCTGGGGGGCACCAGGAATTTGTGGGGGGTGGGGCATGTGCCCCAAGGCCCCCTCCCCCAGCTAGGCCACTGCACGGGCGCAGACGTTTATACATTGTGGGTGTGTACGAATAGAATATTAAAATAAAATTGGAAGAGAATTCAGAATACACGTGAGTCAGTCAAATCAATGGGCATTTAAAATGAAATGAAGGAGGAAAGAACACCTAAAATTCCCAAGTAAAACTCAGAAATCTAACATCATCACAAATGTATGGGATCTGATCAAATGAATTACACGTGACCTTACAGCTACCGTCAATCAACCGCCATTGCAGTAGGTGAGTATGATAGCGACCATATGTTGTACACTGTAGATTAATTTGTTAGTGAGGCTTATCTTCTCGTGAAATAACTGCGAGTTCTTTATTAAATAGCGCAATGGCCACCACTTGTACTTGTGCCATGTATGGTAGGCACTGTCATTTCGATCCAGCACTGGGTATTGGGTCCACATGCTTGTCATACTTTTCACCATTTTCCAAAGTTTTGAAGGCTTGCTAACTACCTACTGTAAATACATGGCACGACGCCGCAGTCTTTGCCTATGACAGCACGAGATGAACGTCACCTCATGTGGGTCAGTGAGTGTGCCCTTTCTCACTTTCTTTCTACTCACCTGTCGCAACTTCATATGTCCCCACTTGTGCATGGCTCCTCCAGCGTGCCTACCAGGTACAGATCCAATAATGTGCACCCTGCCAGATGACAAAATCACCCTATTTTTCAAACGGCAATAAGACTCCTTACACTTTGAGACGCCTTTAGAGCCTATATTTCATTTCAAGTCCATACTTTTCTCACACACGTCCCAGAAGTGCTCTTGAAACCCTTAACTCCCGAGGCTTTCCACAAACCGCAAACATCCTCTCTGCCAACAAATAACAAAAATTTTGTGATTTTCTCGCCGATCAAGTTCCAGGCACAGTGACAAGGGGTTGCGCTCTACCCTCCCAACAGCGGCGTTTCAAGCGTGTGCGGCTTCGGGTTCATTCAACATGATGTTGGGGGAGAGAAAAATATCAAAAGCCTTACTTATGGCCTCGATATCCTTGCTTTTATTTCGTGGTGTTGTTTTTTAAGGGATTTGGTGCTAATATTTGATAAATAAATATACCAATCACTTTCCTACTCATCTAAGAAACGTTATTTGTTTTAAAAAAATGTCACGGGGGGAAGTTACCATCCCCCGCCCCCGCTGGATACGCCACTGCGTCCTCAGTTTTCTAGAAGTGCTCACTTTTATTCCATGAATGAGATGGAGTCTGAATTTTGTACCTAAAATTAGGTTATTAGGTTATATCTCTTATCCAGTTTAGATTGTGGGCACATGCTAGAACAGACAAAGTCATACATGCACATATAGCTCTGAAACCAGTGTTGAGACATAGGCTAACCCCTCAACAGTTCCTGCAATATGACCGACACCGATGGCAAAATTACAATAGCACTGATGTGAACGACAGGCCGGGACACCTACTTAGCCTGTGACATGTCGTGCCCCCGGACGTGCCCAATCCAGTCTTGCAGAGACGGTGACCTGTAGGCTGTCAGGTACTCTGCCAGGTCTCGTTGGAAGGATGTTGGGGAGTCTGCCCCAGTGGTGGAGGGGTCCACCTTGGGGAAGATAGGACTGATCCACACGCTGCAAGGGACAGGTGGCAAATGAGAGGGGGGTTAAAAAATGAGGGGAAGTTTTGACAAAAGGAGTGTGTTAGCTTGAGTTAACAGAGAAACTCTCACAACACGACCACTTTTGTGTAGTCATGTTAGATTAGATGGAGCCTACACTGTGACTCATTTAATAGGGTGAATAAGGCAACTATTTTTGAACAAAATACTGAGCTCATTCGTTTTTAGAATTCTCTTCTTTCTCTAGGATCTCCCTTTTCATTATTTAACACCGTGAAATTTGAACTTCTATGCAAGAGGGAAAAAATGCTATGTGATGGAGGTTTACGGTTACACTATGTGAGTTTGATTCTGAAGAGGGCTAGTGAACACAACGTATTGGATAACATGCTACGGTGTTGAGCACATCTTTTGTGCTGTTTGGCAGCATTGTCAAATTGGGCCCAGGAATGAAAGGATTCGAACTCACAGAGGGCAAAGGGCACAAGGCCACCTGATCTCACCCCTGTGTCTTCTGATGCCAGTCCCTGTCGATCAAGTTGGCCGTGTGGATGACCACACGCATGCCGCTGGTGTACAGTAACAACATCATTTTACTGGGAGAAAAAAAAAAGAATCACCAAAAAGCTGCAAAGAAAATGGTCTGCAACATTGCAAGAATTTGGAAAGCTTGAGGTACCCTTTCGTACAGTATTAGAAAAAGTTTAAGACTTGTATAAATGATATTTCTTGATTGACTTGATTGCAAAAATGGTTGCAAAACTTTAGGGCTGTTGGGATTAAAAGTAAAGACTTGATATTTAACCACCAAGGTTATCACAACCAGCTACTTGTCCTAAGAACGAAGGTCAGAACACAAACGTGGTGTCCCAGGGAAGCGTATTAAAAGGAAGCTCTCTGTGAAGTCCCGCATGTAGCACTTGGGTTCAGAGCTGTCGCCTGAACACTGCCTTGTTGAAACACTTTATAATTAGTATTATTATTTTCTGGCTACATCTTTTAGCAGCACAATCATTTTTAATATACTGATAAACGTCACAAATACTGATTCCTCAGGGTTGCTTATATGCTATTTGCATGAAATTACTAAGCTCGTATCTTGCAACACAGGAGCAGTATTTGTTACCACGCAGACCATGTGCTGTGGTCAACCTCAAGATATGGTGTATTTTAACAGGTTTCCTCAATATTGTATGTGTGGAAAACCAACGGGAAATGAGGCACGTACAATGTACATGTGAATCCATCGCTGGAGACTTGGTGGACATGTAACAGTTTTCCCCATAAACCAATCCAGGTCTGCCAATATAGATCGCCAATATAGATCGCCAATATAGATCGCCAATATAGATCGCCAATATAGATCGCCAATATAGATCGCCAATATAGATCACCAGACCATGTTTACGCATCCCAAGGTATCAGCAAGTTATGGTTCACTATGTGGAGAATAAGTGAAGATGGAAGTTGATTTTAACTTGACTTGAGGAATGAAATTAACTGCCTCTGTGACCCAAGGTTCGAATCCCAGGCCCACAAAGGGATGGGATTTCCATCCCTACCAAACTCTGTTGGTTTACCCAAGAATATTTGTCTACGATTTTCCATCCACCTCTACAATTGAACATTTCTCCTCTGTTGTCTCCCCAGATTTGTATCCCGGTTAAATGAAAACAAATAGATGAAAAAAAAACCAAACAGAAACAGGGTCAAACAGGTGAGCAGCTTGATTTGTGACCGTTTGTCCACTAGGTATGTACCGTACCTGTGGTGGGTGCCATACATGATGTCCAGTTTTGCCTGGCAGAGTTTGATGTTGGAGTAGGGGTGGGCGGCCTCATGGAGGGCTGCTTTGGCCTGCCTCTGTTCCCCGTGTACAATCAGCAGGGTCTTGGACCTGTTGGGCAAGCAAACCACCTGATGAAAAGGCAACGGTCTCTGGATGCAACAAGGACCTGACCGCTTTGTTTCACCTTACAATAGTGCATTCGCACGTGAATATCATCAGACACGGACCAGTCCAGTTTATAGACAGATCCAGTGAGATGCCACAACTGTAGCCGCACTGCATACACACACACCCCTCCCAGTGTTGTTAAGCTTGACATGCCTGTGCATTTGGCAGATCAAGACACCCTACTGATCGAAAAGGCATGTAACCTGCACGTATCTGTAAACATACCACCTCTTCATGTGTAGCGCAACCTTGACCGGTAATTCTGGTTGTTGGATTTCATTATACACTCAAGTACATGTTCACAGACTTGAGGTGCAGTTTGGCAAACCACAGTGCCCGAGGGGCAAAGAGGTATTTGATGACACGCAAACCACCTTCAGGCAAATGTAGAACCACCGCACTAAAGGTCTCAAATTCTGGTCATCGCATCAGCCTCGACTGGACCGATGAACCAAGGCCAGTGATTCCAATGATGGTCTTGCAGTGTCGATATCAGTACGAGAACAGCACTCCAATAATTGATTTTTACTCACAAATCAATCCAAAATTTTTGCCCCCAAAAATGAAATTGTGTAAGCTTAACTTTCTTTGAGATAAAGGTGTACGTTCACCCATATAAAAGGTGTACGTTCATCTATACAAAGGCATACGTTCACCCATATAAAAGGTGTACGTTCACCCATACAAAGGTGTACGTTCATCCATACAAAAGGTGTACGTTAAACCATATAAAAGGTGTACGTTCACCTATACAAAGTTGTACGTTCACCTATACAAAGTTGTACGTTCACCCATACAAAAGGTGTACGTTCACCCATACAGAAGGTGTTCGTTCACCTTTACAAAAGGTGTGCATGCACCTATACAGGCATGTGTATTAGAAACATGCATGTGTAACAGGTTGAGACAGTACATGTCAGGGTTTCCCCTGCTTATTTAACTGTGAGGAAGCCCACCTCACTGATGTTAGTGACAACCTCAGGCTTTTCTGTTGAATTTTACCACACTTCAAACAGGCAAAGATGGAAGGAAAAAGCAAACATAATTTATATATTTTGAGAAAGATCAGTTTCAAAGTATTCAGAATGATACAGAGGGTCACAACATTCAAGATGAATTAATATTAGAGGGAAACTTGGAGTAAATGTACTATTTTGTAATAAGTATTCATTTAGGCCTTTTTGAAAACACTCGTTTTTATTTTAGGTGCCAAAACATTTTTGCAAATTTGTCTGACCACCTTAACAATAGGGAAAACCCCAGGGACAACCCTAGGACATGTTTAGTAATCGCTTGGTTCAGAATCACATGTTTTATTAAATACTGTGTCAGTCTTGTAACATGCAGATGGGTCATTCTACAAATCAGGGGTCAGGCCTTGAAATGAACGACGGCCACGACGGCCAGTGCCATCGTTGCTCTTCCCACTAGCCGAGGTGCCCTACCAAAAATCTCCGTCCTCACAGCTAGTTATACTGTATATTTACCTTGGCCATTGTGCCCATTTTCCATGAATTTCCATAAGCCTATTAAAACACAAAAATCCTTGGTTTGCGATGCTTGCAAACCCATTGAGAGTGTATTTCGATGTCATGCCATCCCGATCGGATGTCTTAAAATCTCGCAGAATCAATGCACAGACAGTGACAGACATTGCATACAATGCGCACCGGCTGTGATGTCAATGCACTGAATGTACATCGTGTATGTCCACACGAGGCATGCAGTGTACATGTACATGTACTGTACACCTGTACATAGAAGCACGGGTCCGGAGTACTTCAAGCAGCGACACGCCCGCTGCAAAGATAAATGTCTTGTGCCCGCACATTCCAGCAGAAGTACGTGCCAAAGATTTCTTGTGCAGAGTTGCCTGACTTCCTCTTTCTCGGTGCTTGTATGTGTGGGACACAATTCACATTGATTCACATTGAGGTCTGTGTGCGAGGCGTGCGCGGGTGCGTGCGGCTGTGGGGATGTGTATGCGGTGTATACATGTCCTGATTGTCAAAACTTTTGATGAATGAATATTGGCATTTAGCCTCCATGACCTGTTTACAGATTTTATCTGGCCTTGGTGCCCTCCCAACTGGCCTTGATGCCCTCTATAAGTTTACTTAATTCAAGGCTAAAATGGCCTTGCCCTAAACATTACCAAATTCAAGGCCTGATGAGGGGTCCAATTTTTTTTGTGTCCCTGTCACATCTGACGTGATTTTGGAAGTTCTGAACACATTCTCTAATTTCCAAGAGTGATAAATTAATGCAAATTACCCGCCAAACAAATAGTAACAGTTTGAAATCAATTTCAGTGATATTTCCATGTCAAATTACACAGGTCAGCTGTAACAGGGACACCAAAAGTCACACTTTTGGACCCTGAATTTACAGAATGACCGAGGTACTAATCCTGTGGTCCAGCTGATATTTCACAAAATTTGACCCCTGCAGGGCTATCCGAAACTCCATCCAAATCTTCAACGCATGAAATACAATCGTTGCAATGCAGTGTGTACCTTGCGTTCACATCAAAATGAAGAAGTTCAAAAGAAAAACCGTGGAGACTTTCTCAACCTTACCGGAACTGCGTGGGATACTGCTGGACAAGCCAGGGAATGTCAAACATGTAGTTGAACTGGGCTGAGGCTATCAGATCACCCATGCATGGCGACAAGATATCTGAGAGAAAAGAGAAAACATGACATTGATGCAATGCCAGCCGTGGCAGTGCCAAAAATAGGGATGACATCATCCACAATACCCTGGCAACAACCAATCCAAACAGATACATAACTGGCATCACGCATGTCAGCCAGTGAGTTATATTATTAATTTTATTGTGAGATAATTTGCTATTTATCTTTATGTCTTTGAAAAATGGGTGTTTCATACTCTTATTTGCTTAACATTGGTGTCAAAACGATAAAACCATTATAGGGAAATCTCCTGAAGGCTCAACATGAAAAACAAAGCACTGCGATAATACCCCTTGGGATTCCACTCACGCTGGCTCAATTAAGGTTACAATAGCATGCTTTACATACCTGAGATGTGCACGGCTAATGAGCTGTTGTATTTTTCCGGTATCCCTGAGACTTTGGTGAGGAGGAAGCAGAGAGGGCTAGCTTCCCTCGTGATCTCCAGGCAGGTCTTCTTTGAAGCAGACGTAGCAGGTGATGTGGAGGAAGAGGCGGAGCCATCATCCCTCCTCAACCTCTTGCTGGGAGGCAGACCCTCTTCATCCTCATCTAACAGAGCAACAGCAATACCAATTATCTCGTTTGTGTCCATGAGCAAGCTCACTTACCACAATCTACACAGTATACTATTCTATGCTCAGTATGCTAACCCCCTTATAGTACAAATACTGATAGCCACCGGAGATAATCTGCTGATATGGTTGTTCCATGTTCATAAAATAACCCAAAATAACTACAAGTCAATAAACTGTCGGGTGCCAGGAAGAAGGACGTAAGCGCTTACGACCTTTTGCCGGGAACCATAATCGCTGCAAAAAAATGTTCCCGGCAAAGGGCATTTGTATGCAACTGTTTTATTTTAATGAAATATAAAGATTTCTTTGCAAATGGTAACAAAAAAATTTCCCAAGTCCTTTGATAAGTTGTTCAAAGATTGCTTTTGCACAGCCCGTGTTGATTTTGTCGTAAATTTTATCTGTTTTTACTAAATAAAGAGAGCGTATTTCTTATGCCCTTTTATACCGGGAACATTTTTTCTACTGTGGTCATGCTTCCGGGCAAAAGGGCATATGGGCACACGATGAAACAGCCTTTTTTCAACACTCAACCCATTTATGATTTGAATCATCAAATCTCATTACACAATCCATTCACTTGGGTAGGAAGCTTGAGAAGGATGATTAATCTGTAGATTCTGAACAGTTTTTGAGATGTCTCGTTAATGATACGGGAAACTGAGATCTTGAAATCGAAAATTTATTTTGCAACCTCCACTTGCACGAAGGAAAATTTACACAATTTGAGAAGGTGGAGCCGCTAGGTGAAGCTGCTATTCAGTGGGAAAACTTTATTTTTGACCAGAAGCGGGTTACCAGCCAAAACGTGGGTAATGTGCATTGGTTTCTGACTGGTTCCAAGCTGATTTTGGCTAAGCACATATACACGGTAATTGTTAATGGGTGATTTCTGTTGAACATATGATCTTAGAAAATTGGACGGTGGAGTTAGACAGTCTCTGGGAGAAGCTTGTGAAAGAAAGACCAAGGACTGGCAATGGAGGCTTCAAGGGGAAAAAGAAGTTGGCTTGTGCTGTGGACAACGCAGCACAAGAAGGTTAAATCAAAGGCATGTCAACAGTGTCCACAGAATTCGTGACAGCAAACTGTTTAGGTGGAGATGGAAACGTTAAGATTTTATTAAGCCGTGGCCGGATCATCTGGCTACGGCTTGAAGTTACACACAGATCAATGGGAACCGGCTGCAGCCACCTACCATAGACTCCTGCATAATTTCAAGCCGCTGTCAAGTCAGTTAGACGCAGCCTTATATTACGCACCTGAATGTCGAAATTCCATCCTGTGGCTGGGATTTTTCCGGTAGCATTTTCCACCATAGTTGCACCTGGGTTTCAGGCTGTTGGATGGGTTCCCACTCGGGTCAGGTGGTGCCTCCTTGGTCTTCCGGACGGAAGTTGTTACTCGGGAGTCAGCAGCCCTGGTGGCGGCGGTGCTTGAGGAAGCTGATGATGAAGAAGCTGTGGATGTTAATGAGATAATTATGAGATGAATAATAAGACATGACAGTCAACACCCCCTCCCCCTAAAAATATATTTTCTTATGTCAAAATGCTGCCGAACTTTGGCAAGAATTTGGTGACTTTACCACTGAGAGGCAAACCACAAATATTAAACAGGTATGATGCAATCCGCTTTTGGTAAAATTTTTACATTAAGTTTTTAAAATGAAAAGCAGCCTACTCTGGGCTCTATTCAAAAACCGGTTTACCCATGGATCCACGGTTTACCTCACTTTCACGTTCAAAGTTCTGAACTGACAATGACTAGATTTTGAAAAAGATTCTAACAAACACCCAATCAAGGGCCATTTTTTTCTATGCAAATGGAATCTCCCTCCCTCACCCACTTTATTCCCTGGTCAATCCTGTCAATAATTTGAACTACAGGTATCTACAGAGCGGAAAACAATGAGGGGTGCTTTTTACATGGAAACGACGGTCCTTTGGTGGAAACTCACCATGTGAGTCCATTGGCTTATGGGCACTTGGCGTGGGATGCACTGAGTGCGTGCCATCAATTTCTGTTAGGGCTGTGCCAAATATTTGATAGATTTTCGAATATTCAAATATTTGAATATTATTTTACAAATTTGAATATTCAAATGCAAAATTCATGAAAGAAGGGGAGAATTTTCTTTTTTTTTAAATGAGAAAAATTGCTCTATGGAGGCTTGTTTCAAGCAAATTCAAATGAAGAGCACCATAAATCTTACAATGATTCAAAAAGTAAATTATTCATTAAAAAATTTAAAAGGAATAGAAAGTTTCGTCAGGACAAGCAGCACCGTCATCTCTAAATCATGCTAAATCGCTGGACATACTCCTAGATGTGATGAGAAGCTATTACAGTGATTACAATGTACAATTGTGTGAGTTATTGCAACTCATTTTGTATTTGGTTTGTTCATCGACAATCTGCCAGTCGGTAGGTCTGAATATTGACTCAGCCCTAATTTATGTTGGAATGTATGGTTTTCACATGCACACGGGGCACGTGCACCAGCTCAGTTGAAAAACTTCCCACCAGGATGTCTCTACTTAGCCGGAGAGGGTGCACTCAGGGCGGATGGTTTGAACCCCATCTGACTACCATCAGCCAAGAATAGGACTGTGAGGTACGTCACAAAGAGAGAAGTCTGAGTGACAGAACTTGGGATGAGTGCTCACCATTGCTTTTCTTCCTTCCCAGCAGTGACTGAGATGTTTCGTCTGGACTCTCAGAGTCAGAATCAGAAATATCGTGGCCTGTCACAGACCGCTTCAGGGCCACGGCCTCGGAAGCCCTCTGATTGGTCGGAAATTCTGTAGGGCCGGGTTGGCCCTCAACGACCCCCTCCTCTTCGATGTATGTTGCATCTGAATCAGTGTCTGACATGTGGTCAGAGCGGTCGTCCACTGCCGAATATTTCCCTTGATGTTGGTGGTCTTGCATAGAATGGGCTAGCTCTGCATCAAGCTACAAAAATAAAAGCAGAGCTTACAGCATCCATACCTATAGTAGTAGCAGAGGCTTACTGATTGTGCAGATCGACCAATTACATTGAATTCTAACCAAATTGAAATGTTTATATGCAATACATGTTTTTCAACTTATTTCCAATGACTGACCATCAATTGGAGTCATGCGTGATGAACAGTGAGCGGTATATTTGACCTATTTTATTGGCAGGCTTAGTTCCAAAACAGTGGTACAAATTACAAAGTGTATACGTGTACATTGCTGTCATCTGGTCACACATTATTTTTCTTCCATGACCGGCACTGAACTGTTACCACATCTTGTATTAAATTCACGTTCCCTTTCACCACGGGGACCTGGCTGAGCAGTAATGGCAAGTGGAGCCAGCCCCAACGAGAACTTGAGGCCACGGGTTTGAATCCAGTCACTCTCAATTTTTTTTTGGTATAAACGTCACCCTCTTATTCTTTTGAAATGAATCCTACATAAAACTGCAGGATGTGTGAATTTCCTTTTCATTGTTTTGTGGCTGTGGAGGTTTTTTACAAAAAAGAAAATGACGTCTTAAACCGCACAAGTTCTGAATTCCACCATGAAGATTTGATGGCATGCGTCGAAGACGGGCGGCATTTTCTTTTAATCTCATTTTAGTCTTTTTCTTGTGTTTCAGCTTGTTGTCCCCAAAAAATCAATCAAATATTGAGGTGTCTCACAAATCCTTTAGAGCAGAACTAATCAAATTGTTCACTTGTTCAGCAGCAAGTTTCCTGTAAGTTTAATCGGTGTGATGTGTCCTAATGTCTAGCCAACTACATGATTCAGATTAACATAATTGAAGTAAAAACATTCCAGTTTAATAAGCTATAAACTCTTAATTTTTATATTGTCTTATAATACATTTTACAACTGAGGCATGTTCAGTGGTGTTACACTAAACTTAATGGGACTGGCAATGAGTGGCATTATTTGGTCACTCATCCCCCTAGCCTGTGAATAACCTCAGGTTCTAGCCCCAGAACTGTGGGGTCCGATGTCAGCCCCGCTCCAACCTCCATGTAGTGAGTGACAAGAAGATACAAATGGAAGAGTCACTCACACTCCCTCAGGTGCACAGATGTGCACTAGTTAGTACTTTAATGGCTTCATTGCCAGTCCACGTCATGTTAATGCAATAAGCCACTTGCAAGTTAAATTTGAACAAAATCTGGTACACTGTGTTATCTGACAGCACAGAAACGTAACAATTTGAATTCCCCAGACTAAAAACATCGTTGCTGTACCTTGTGATTCGGGGCAAGCTTTTGCATAACAACCACCATCTGTGGAATGGACTGGTTCCTTTGTGCCGTTCTTATCATTAAGAACAGTGTATTGTTGCAAGGTGTCTCTTATGCAACTAAGCAAAAGCATGAAAAGCTTGCCTCGAATCACGAGGTATAGCAACAGCAGTTTTAGTAGTTTTGGAGAATTCAAGTTATGTCCACGTGAATTTAAAGAACTCAGTGTAACAGATTTTATTGGAATTTAACTCATAAATGGCTTATTGTCCTTATTGTGCTCAACGTGATATGCCGCAAGAACATAGACAGATATAGGACCGAGGCACAAGTCATTGCACAAAGAGTTCCATATACGGACGGAGTAGTAATTATTCCCTACTTCCCTACAGCGACCTAGCCTTCAGAAAGCAAAAACATGTTTAGAAAAGTTCAACTTAGGAAGGAAAATACCAAGGCGTTTACTTAGAAAACACTAGGCCTAACCATGCTCACTTAAGTTAACGTTGTTGTTAATGTTAGGCAATGAGCATGGTTAGGCTAGAGATAGTTCAGACCAGTCTCAGTCATAGGGTTTGTAAACAGGGTGTCGAGCGGCGTCCGTATATGGAACTCTGTCCATCATTGCACTCCATACTTGCTGCTGCAAACGTTTTGCTATGATTTCATCTGCTTCGACTTGGTTCATTTTCTGAGACGGATGCTGATGACTGATCAACAAGTATGATAGTTGATACAGCTACAACAAGTCCATGCATGTGGTTTCGTGAGGGATCGTTGCTTTGAAGAAGCGCCACCAAGAGTCTTAGCTAAGAGAGCTAACACATGACAGGCATGTCATGCATGTGTCTTATATTACTTATGTAGCCCAGGGTCTTGGAAAGACTTTCCTCAGGATGTCTGAAAGTTTGCATTGTGATTGTGTGGAAAACATACATTATCTATGCAAAATCTGTTATTAAAACCATGGCAGTTCACCTGGATGTTGTGCAAGCAGTTGGTGAATTCGAGACCTTACTGGGTCGACTACATGTGCGAAATTTGCCGGAGTTCTTCGAGCTGGTGGAGGAGCGGATCGCCCGGGAACGCCAGGCCAGTGATCATGATGGAGTCAAGGGTGCCGAAGGGGGTGCGCAGGCTGGTAGGCTATGATCAGTAATCTTGTATGTCATGGGAAGCAGACTAATGTTTGATCTGTATACACAGTTCCCCCTACTTTTGTGCCCTCTTCTACATCATTCTACAATACACATGATAGGGACATGCATAAATGAACGAGGGCGTGTTTATTTGGGAACTCATTTTCTTATAGGAAATTGTGAATGTAGTTACAATTTGTCTTTTTCCGCAGGTTTTAGCTCCTCTATTTAATTTCCAGTTTCACAATGTTTGAAATTTTAAGCGAAGCCAACTCGCAATTCATTGAAATAAGGCATACATGTAAGAATAAACATTTTATGGAAATGTGAATTTCAGCTTTTCAGTCAAAATCCACACTCATTTTTTGTGTACCAAAAATCACAGTTTGCTCTCCATTACACATGTACAAAAAAAATATCAAAACATTTCAAAATATCCTTGCTTTAAATCAGTATTTCTCTTGTGTGCAGAATCCAAACTTATACATGTATGAAAATGTTCCATATGACATCCTCTCTAAGATCACTTCAAAAAGAATACCGAAAAAAATAGTTGAAAAATTTATGAGCCTCCCTACACATGATACATGTAGGCCTAGGCCCACCTACATGTTGTCCGAGTAGGCCTGACTTTGACTCTACAAATCACCTTTTTAAACTTTTGGACATGGTCGGGTGATAGTAGAATACAAGTGCACGTTTTAGGCTTTCCCTTTCATTAACCCTAACCCTCCCCAATCCTCCAACAGGTGAAGGATTGAGGAGGGTTAGGGTTAATTGATTTCACTCGTACATGTAGCTGTACATTGTCGTACCCTGAATCTAAATCCTCAGAATTCACCCCCCAACAGTCCTGAAACTGTCTAGTGCATCCACCTAAGGATTCAGTGAAAATCAAATATTCCAACAGTAGCCGTTACATGTAATTTTACTCACATATCTGAAGAAAAGAGAAATTCCTGTTTAAATCGGAAACACTCTTATCTTGTCAGCTGAGCTGGAAGTTGCCATCTTCTTCATGTAGCGATTCAAGCTGTATGCTAATATACAGTACCTCGAGATGACGTTACGATGCACCGGCTGAGTGGTCCATTCAAGCATGCAGTGTCTGCATACATGCCGACGACTGTTTCCTTAGCGACGCAACGTCCAGTGTACACCACGTATAATTGAATTCATCACAAGTCAATTACGAGTCACCACAAGCCATTCAGTCAGCTGTCAACTTGTCACAAGCTGTTCAAAAGGAATAGTAAAGGCATTCCATTTCCCTTGTCATCATCAGCTTGTTTCTTGCGTACTGTACAAGTACTTGTCACCTGACCTGTGATTTGACTCATATCCACTGATTAGATTATGACTCTGATGGGGCACAGCTACATGTACATGTATGTAGGCGTATAGCAAGTTGTGTGCAGGCAAAGGGCAGGTGACAGCTGACATTTCAGCTGATGAATCACTTGCATGAAAGATTTCCGTCAGTTGTGGTGCATAACCACTCAGTTATAGAACTGCAGTTGAGTTCACAAAGCATTGAGCAGTGATCGAAATTTCATGTACATGCATGTATGTGACATTTTATCGCACAAGTTACCGAACTAATAAGACACATCTTGTAAAAGTTTGTGGACTCCATAACTTTGCATGATAAAAGCTTTTAAGTTTTTTTGGTTTGGTTAATTACCCAATCGATAGAGAAGTAGAGAAAAAAGTATTAAGAACATGTTAAACAATCCTGACTAGAAAACAGCGTACTTACTAATCATGTAGACATGTGGAAACGTGTAGTGTAGAGCCAGCAGTGAATTTTGGTCTGACACAATTTTCCTACAAATTTATACTCTCGTTCAAATGCATGGAAATGATTTTGATATTCCTATTCCTATATTAGGTTGCGTATTGAAAAGTGTACTTTTTCAAACAATCTTCTCAGACAAAGGAGGGCGCTGTTGCTGTGATGTCATCCAGTGACAACATGGTTCAGTGCATAGGTTTTTCTATTCAAAATTGAGAAGTCTTGGGTTTCCTCACTGAAAATATCTCTCGGAAAGGGTTAAATTTCTATACGCACATGTACGAACAGTGAATCACCAAAGGAGAGAAATTTAGGAAATACATGTACATATTACACCTTAAAAAGGAGGTTTTTGGGCACAGACCGGTGAAACATTGAGCCTTTCTTCCCGGAATGACATCCACAGTTTTGCTGATGAATATGGAAAAATCATCAGCATTAAACTAACCAAAAAAAGGAGCCAAACAACCTTTGAAATATCAGTAATGAAACAAAATTCCAAATTTGAGGTTAACCGAGACACAGAGGTGCATTTTGGAGGTTTGTATTAATTAAATAAAAAAACCTCCATTCCAGTTACCTTTTAACGCACTCCAAAGCTGCTTTCATGTAAGGCATGTCATAGTTTGAAATACATGTAAATCAAATCTTGCTGTTGTCTTCTTGGCATGCTCTCCAAACTTTTTCAGTGGAATAACGCCAGCAAGTCCCTTCAGGGTTTGAAATACCCACTGGACTGGTAGATTGAGGCCATGCAGTCAAATGTTTTTCTAACATATTTATCTATGAATCATTCAGAAATTATAGTAATAAATGAACCATGTGAGCTTAATTTTCCTTGAGAAAGAGGTACACATGTAATTTGTACAAGCATGTGGACATAAAGTATTACATATACATGTACACGTATGTATGTAACTTTCAAGACAGTACACAAACAACCGGTTCAGATGTTCCATCATTCAAGCAGATTTAAAAGGTGCTGTACGAGTATTCTGGGTAACCTATTCCACACAATGAGTCAGTTTGGTACTTTGAAAAAGGCAAGATCATTCTAGAACAGAGTTTCAGAATATAGCGCATTGTGGAGACCCAGGAGAATGGGTTGAATAGGTTTCCACAAGGAATTTCTAAGGGTGTATAGGTCTCCACAAGGATTTAACGAAACTGACGTTTGGAAATAGCTCAAAAAGTAGGAATTTTGATGCGTAAGATTTCATCGCAAATTGAAGTGTTTCATATAAGGGACATTCAATCCAAACTTCAGCTCAGGAGAGTGATTCATATTGAAATGGGAGCATTTTGCAAACATCGTTTCACACGTGACTGTGTTAGTACTGGAGAACAAAGCCATGTCTCCACAAGGATACAAATTTTGGAATGTACGCACATGTGTGAGTCAGTGTATGGCCGTGCTGTTGGAGGGACCTCCCACGTGCACATTGCTGTGCCTGTATGACCCCAGAAGTACTCCTGGAGGATGTGTTTTTATTCCTCCATGAAGTACATGTACTTCACATTGGGTTTGGGCTGTTGGAATACCAACCTGGCTCACTGCTCCAGCTCGAGTCACCGTGTACATGTAAATTTGAACTCACAACTTCTACCTGAAGACGTTAATTCACTGACTCTGCTCTTTGTGTTCAACTGCCATCAGAAGAAAGCAGCAACTGTGATGTGATGATGCACAGCATAGCCCACGATCTCCGGACTCACTCGCTCCTTCCCCCAGACGCTGTGGTCAAGTCGGAGAGGATATACCATCCAACTACCGGCGAGGTACGGTAAACCAAACCAACCAAAGAAAAGATGCCGTAATGTTTCCAGTTCACTGCTCCAACCAACCAACATGTAATGACACAAATCTTGGGCTGTATCATTGGAAAAGGATTAAATGTAACGGTACTGCCCCCTGTGCATAAGTTTTTGTAAACATTAGCCCATTTGTGTATAATTTTTATTTTTTTTTTTCAAATGCATGTATATGTACGCATTCAGGAAATATCATTTTGGACCCGTTCTTTGCTCATGTTTTATCTACCTAGCAGTGTTTTTTCAACAGCTCTACAAAATTGAAGAGATGGCCGAAGTGTTATCTCCAATGGGAGATTGCCTTCTTTTCTTGTTCCAGTTTGCTGCGTTGGACCCCGTCACTGTGGTTTCGGTGGACAAGTTCTTGTACGAGGACGACGAGGCTATCGATGAGATGTGCGACGAGGGGATGCTGAGCCGCAACTACTGCCTGGACTGTGGCTCCCATCACACGGCACCACTCAGTGAGTTCCCTTAGTTATGACTCAAAGACTCAGTGAGTCCCCTTTTTTGAGGCCAGTTTGTAATTGGCCTGAAGGTGACTGCATGTGCAAATCTGTGACTTCAGATCACTGATTCGTACTGCAAATTAGCCAAAGTTGTTCGAGACATATTGACTCTAGTGAATTTCACTGTTTCATAAACTCAAATCTACTTCCCTTTCGCATTCACCCAATTTATAAACCAATCCAAACACTCCGGGATCTCCCGTATTAAATTGGGAGCTTTTGGAGGGTTTTCCAAGATTTCAGGATCTCGATCCCAACACCTGTTCGCTCCATCCATCAGCCAAGACCTGGTGTTGGGGAACCAACTTCGGATCACTGATCGTGATCCGGATCCATGCGAAACAAACCTGTCCACTGTTGCCATACTCGAGTTAACAGTTCTCCCCAGACTTGTCAGCCTGCTGTGTCAGCAGAGTTGGAGGTTAATCTGGTGTCACATGTTTCAAGAATTTATTTTGTATTTTGTTCCACTTAAAAAGATGCCAGTCCATAAATTTCCATAATTGAATACTGACTGGATTACAGAGTGACATACAGCTCTAAAAAAGAAAAACATAAATACGCAAGTTGCATGTAACAAAAATAACAAAAATATATGTAATGAATAAAAAAGTTTGGTTCCTTTTATTTCATTTCGCGAAACAGATTTTGTATCACACTCTGCTTCGCTGCTTCAGCTGAAATTTATGTTCCAGAAAGCGCTTCCTGATCTGGCTGGCAAGACAGTAGTCGACATCGGTTCACGGTTAGGTCCAGTCCTGTATGGAGTAAGTATATCCTTTTTCTTAACCTCAGCTATTAGTGCACGTAGGTTGGGTCTTGTTGCCTGCGGCACGTACACTGTTAGATGTGCCACTTTCCATCTGTGACTCTTAAACTACATGTATAGAGTACCGAAGTGAAAACGCCATGCAGACAGTTATGTGCAAAGATGGGTAATTCGGCCATAAAGGTGTTATCACCATGGGCGCCATTCGAGTGTGAACGTTAATGTGTGTGCGTGTGCCTGTTGGGGCACCTGCGCCTGTGCATTAAACGGCACTGCACAGGCGTAGTCCAACCAGAATGGCGCTCATGTGATAACAACGTTTTACGCGTATTCATGGTGAAGTTCCCCATCTTGCGCTGCTATGCGGCGCTATACGATCTTTGGTTATGTGTGTAAAAGGCATTAGCACGAATACCAGCAAGTGAACCAACACAAGTGTGTATTCCGTTTGTTTGCACCACACTTCCTTGTTCACTATGACGTCACACTTCTGTACTGCCTACCCGGTCCGAGCAGGAAGGAGAGATGACATGCTTTTTAGTTAGGAATTCACCGGAGGTGCCCACAGCTTTGTTCACATGTGGCACAGACAGTGTTGAGCATGTGCGGCCAATTTAGCCCAATCCCCACGTTCGTGGCTGTCCAGTGACTAATCCTCCTGAGATTTGGCGTGCATGTAAAGACATAAACATGTGATGAGTGCATCCATTTTTGTTGTCATGGTGATTTACAGTTAATACTCTCCCATGTGTCCGCCGTTGCAATGCAGTAAGTTGTTTATACTGTTTTTGGAAAACTTTACATTTTTGGCCTGCCTGTCTTGGAAATTGACAGTGGGGCCCCCTACCATTTTGAATTTGCAGTAATAGCCATAGATGTACTGGTAATGAATATGTCATGGGTCACAATCACAGAATGCCGAAGATTCAGCAGTAAAGTTTGACAGACATTATAGCAGAACCAGTGCCAACTTACATGGTTAAAAGGATACATGTACAGTATGCATTATAGGGACTTCTATATTCTGAAGTACATATGTATAAGTTTGACAGATGTTATAGCAGAACCAGTGCCAACTTACATGGTTAAAAGGATACATGTACAGTATGCATTATAGGGACTTCTATATTCTGAAGTACATATGTACATTTTCATGTACATATCTATCTTTATATTATTATTGTTATTCATTTGGCATCAAGAACAATAATGAACAATACTACTCACTAGTTAAGACAAGGACAAAACAGTGCCTGCAGTAGATGCCAGGAGAAGAAAAACTCAACTGAATGACTGTAGCCCACAGGCCTTCTTTTCCAATACCACAGGCATCATGTAAAATCATATATACATATACATGTACATGTATATATAATTATACACACGAAAACAAAACAGTAATTAAAATGCTAAAAGTTACAGGTAGTTAGACAAAAATTTAAAAACACGAAAAAGTGTAGTAAAACAAATGTAACTTTGGTAAGAAAAACTGGACGAGGTGAAAGGATGGCATTTGCAGACAAAATGAATAATGCTCACACGCAGTTATACAGAGACAATGTCTGAGTTGCAGTTGAACAGATGGGATTTCAGGGAATTGGTGTAATGGTGAAGGGACTGTTACACCACCCCAGCACTCAGTGAGTCTGGTAGTTTGTCCCACAAATACGCAAAAGCACTCAGTGGTGAAAAGTGAAGCCTTTGTGTTTGAACCCTGAGGTGGTTAAACTTGACCATTTCAACATGGCGTCCATAGATGCTTATGCTCTGCTGAACAATTTCATTGTCAAATACAATGTATATTATTGCTTAATCATATTTCAATTATATTGCTTAACTGTACTCATACTTAAGCAGATTTTTGTTTTTAAAGTACATGTACATGTGTGATATTCTTGGTAAACGTACATGTACACAAGCTCTTTGAAACAGACTTTCATTAGCCTGTTTGAGGTATGGCGAACATCTGGTTTAGGTAAAATCTTTTGTGTTTGCTCCAAATTTACCCACTTCAATTAGCACCCTCCAATTGTGTTTGCCATGCTTCAAAAAGGCTAATTACATGCACATGTAGATGTTGCATACCAGTGGCAAGAATTCAGGCCGAAGTTGTACATGTTCATAACTGTGATGTTCAAGAGCGCCCTCTTTTGGTGATTTGTTTTCCACACATGCATGGTCATTCCAGAGCACAACAATCCTCAAGGAGTCTCAACCCATGATTTCCTGTTGAAAGGGGAGGGGAGGAGGGCTTCCTACTTTGTAAGGTACTAACAGCAGGTCTGGAGGAAATCATTTGTATGTGTGTGTGTGTTGGGAGAGGGGGTACGGCAGAATTGATTTATGTCCAAGGACCTCGTTTTAAGGGCCTTGCTTTTTTATCCAATGTCAGGCGTGTGTCCGTCTTATCGCTTGCGGGCCAATTGTGTGGGCTTGGCTCTATGAATCCAGTATGACATCCGTTGTTGAGTGTTTGTGTACGTTCTCGTCCGGGCAGTGGGAAATTGTGCAGTGACAGGGGTTGAACCAACTTCTGAGCATGCTCAAAACCCTCGAGAGGTAGAGGGACGTGTCACTAATCATTAACTGCTTGTGTACATGTGTTTTGGGTTTATTTCCAAACCCATTAATTAAAGTGAGCGTTTAGCTTCCCAGCACTGTGCCAGGGAAATTTGTGAATTAGCTGTTTGAGAGACTGTGGCTAGTTATTTTTTGGCTGATAGAGATACCTTTACAAGGGTCCTCTGCGATATTGACTTGGGCTACTGTGTGGTTTCGGCAGAGAAGTGTGCAATAAGTAGATAAGAGACGGCAACAAGTTTTTAGAAATTTTAAAAGGGTCTTTTTTATAGGTTTTATGTTAAATTATGCCCCATCGGTGATCAAAAGATATTGGATATTGGTTAGGCGAACACTCAATGTCACTCAAACGTCAATAGAGGGATCCCAATACAATGCTTTTAGCTTCAATCTGTGCACTTCTGCGTTCGAAAATGAGGCTATATGTGTCAGCTTCAATTCTTGGTACGATCAGGCGATTGAAAGTAAGGAGGCAAGACACAAAATACATAATGGTATGTTAAATGCAGACTTTTCAGGCTGCAAATTTTTGTGAAAGAGTCTTTCAGGATGACTCGACACGTAAAATCAAAAACAATTTACTGCAAACTAACGTACCTGCGATTGTCGTGTATCTTATGCAGTGGGTATGGTTTAAACTGAAGTGGCGTCACATTTACGAACCGGATACTCCATGTACTGTGTGGACTGCGCGGGCACGCGCAATGAAGTTCAACACAGAGAGCCTCGGTTTCGATGCAGATATACACAGACGGCACTAATGTGAAATCCCTCTATTGTTTCATGCACAAATTGCTCTCTGAACAGACTGTTCTGATTTGCAAAAACACCCATGTTGACTCCAGATGTAAAAATATGTACAAAGAAGCATTTGCAATTGGATCTAGAGCCAAATTTGTCTGGAGGGAATAAAAATTGGGGAATTCAGTGTAACCATTTATGGCTTGTCTGAGGGACTAAATTTTGGGGGGGGGGTTATGTGCTTTGGGAGGAAGGGAAGTGAAAAGAAAAAACAATTTGATTTTCTCTCATTTTATTTCAATTCCCAAACAAAATAAAAGTGGTCTTTCTTTGCTCGGCCGTGGCCTCTGTTTGCCCCATCCGCATGGATCTGCCAATGAGCTGGTGCATTCTGCAGAGTGTGCTGGCCTCAAGAGGCATCCTTACCATAAAATAACCAAGCCCACATCCAAGGAAGCTGACAATCACTTCTGCCGGCCTGTTGGTTCTGTTTCACTGCGGACAATCACTCGCCCATCGCCTGCCATTCCTACGAGCAGCCAAAGTTTGCAGATAAATATCACCCTCGGCTGGCATCAGATTGTATCTCGAAATGTACATTTGCCTCTCTTTTTTTTTAAAGGGTTATGTTTCCCTTATTTTGTGGATGTGTGTATTAGTTAGCATTTTGATAGCTACATGTATGGTACATGTACAGTACGTGTACGTAAGATTCGATTACTCTTAGAGTGAACAGAACCTTTGGTGAAGTTACGGAAGCAGATTTGAAGTTTGCTGCCTCACACAGACAAAGAGGTTTCCGTGGTAATTGTAAAATGAGAAGTAATGTACAGTGTAACTATTGGCACTTGCTATTCATGTCAGAGGAAATATTTAGGATTTGCTGCGGAAACATGTACGTGTACACATGATGCATCACACTAATGTTGAGTTTATTCAGATGGTTTGCAAAGCCCATCATCACAGCCGTGATTGGTAATTAACATCTATCCATTGAGCTACTAATTCTTGATGGAAAATCAACCTGTGTCCACTGAATTAATCCTTTTCAGCTTCAGCCTGACCGTACCCGTTGTTCATGGATTTTTCAGGTCATAATATGACCATGCGAATCAATTAGTTATTTTAAAAACTGATAACTTAAGACAGGCTTGCATGATAAAATATCCCCCGTTTCCCCTCTCCACCTGTTGGTCTCAATTCACCGCTCCAATTAGCCATAGCCATAAATAACAGGTGTAACAATGATGTCACAGCCTAAATATAGGCGCCCAAATGTAAGTCACTCCGTAGTGAGAGGTCGTCCGTGAATCCTGTATTTCCTTGGGAAATACATTATATCCGATACATAAAACGTGAAAGGAAAATCTGTTATGGAGTACAAGTTGCCTCTCTTTGATGATGTGATACGCATCATTGTAATGATGTCATCAAGATACACACGTACATATATATATATCGATGTATGTACATGTATGGTGATGTTTGTTTTGTTTATACATTATTTAAACCAGGGTAAGCCCCATCAGTTTAACACTGTTCTCCCTAGGGGCCTCGGGGGCAGAGTCAGCGAAGAAATGTTTGGTTATAGAGATGGAGGAAAACCCCAGGCAAACATGGGTGGAAACCCACTGACATACATCTAGGGACCGAAAACCCAATCCACATGTTGACCAGGGTGGGATCCAACCTCTGATTTGCAAAGGCGAGGAAAGCACCACTTCTTGCCAACCTGACTCTTCGATACATGTCATTAACCTACCACAAGTTATGGCAGTGTTTTCTTGGAAGATTCCAACCCATTTAACGTCAATAGGCCAGGGAATCTGACCTCCAGAGCCAGCCTCAGTTTCTTCAAGTGAACACATATCATACATGTACTTGATGGACAATCCCACAGGTACTTTTTCCTGTGGTTGTGGGAACATACAACACGTCACAACACCAACTTTGTCTCATAAAAAACTTCCCCATACCGTGTTAGGGCTGTCCTTCCATACATGTACCTGTCGAACAGCTCAGTCATTTTTCAAGGAATATTCAAAACGTCATCGAAAGTCGCAAATCCAGCATTTGCATGATGTATTGTTCTTTCTTTTTTTTCCCTTCTGTTTTATTCAGGCTTACTTCTACAGCAGTGCCTCGAGGATAGTAGGAATTGAAATCAACCCCGAGCTATGTGCAATTCAAGGAGACATCATCAGAAAGTTTGCCCTGAGAGATCGCATCGAGGTGAACCAACATTTCACTATTGCATTCTTCTACAATCCCCTCTGTTTCTAGGAACAGTCGCATTTGCCAATCTGGCATGAACACTTTGAAGAAATACACCTTGGATACCGTAATCGCATCATTGGGCTAGATCAGCTATATTTGCCCGGCTTTTGACATAACACTGCGCCCCGTTGGTCAAAGAGGCGTGTAATGAGTGCATATCACCTGTCCAGGAGCGTTGTGCCACCGCATTCATGGCTTCTACCGGTACATGTAATTCTGATTTAATTCGGGCATTGCACAGCAGAGGATAGTAGGGTCCACGGTTGGGTGAGGGTCCATGGTTGGAGACTTACTTGTACTGGTACATGTACTTATATTAGACATCATGTGGTTTGTGAGTGACTATGGTGAACAACACTCTGTAGGCCTGCTGGCTTGGGGCCAGGTCCATCAGGGGGCGTATCGAACAGACCTGAGCAACCTGCCACACTTAGGTGAGACAGGAGCAGCTAAGATGGTTGTGCCAGTCGTTTGGTGGGATCTGCTGGCAGTGAGCAGGATCTACCTTGCTGAAACTCTCACGCAAAGCGGGGCGACATGGTCGAGGAGTTGAAGTCTCCTACAGATATGGGGGGGGGGTGGACTTCCTCATTGGTAGTGAAGTCCTGCCAATGGATCCTAAAGATGGTAACGGAGGCAGGTCCTGAGAAAGCGTTCAAAGTTTATGATTGGAGAGCCACGTTAAAAAATCCGTGGAAGCTTGTCAAAAGAAGTTAAAAGTGTGGACAACATGGGCAGATAGGGGTTCATGATTGAAGAGACTCAATTCTGAGTCCCTTCATAATTGAAGGGACTCAGAATGAGTTATTATGGGGACAAAATTTTTCTGGGACATGTACAAAAGTCTTCACTTCTGGTCCTGAACAACCTAAAAATGGAAATGCCCCCTCAACCAAGGTTGCCAGGCATCATATAAAAGAACAGCATTTGACTGCTGTGATGTGGTGCTTGTGGTTTTTAATCCCAGAATCTGCATAGCACCTTTGGCTTTTCCACAGGTACTTTGTGTATCTTGCTTGTTAAATAAATAACAAAGCTATGCCTCACATCATAGTTATTACCATTTTTTAAATAGAATTTTCCATTTAATGCCAACCCTTGTATTAAACAACTTTGTTCTGTGCTGTGGTGTATCAACCGACCCTTGAACATGTCCTCCCCAAAAGTCCAGGAATATGATGTCGTCCATTGAAATTTCCCATTTTCTTGATATTAAATCTCCGGAAAGGCCCTAGGGTTAATGACACATTTTTAGTAATTCACCTGGGGATCATCTTGTTTTCCTTGCAGGTCATTAATGCTGATGTGTGCACGGAGGCTGCAGTGCTGGAAGAAGGTGAATATGCTCACTGAGTTGACCAGATGTTGACCAGAAAACAGCATTCTCCAATTTTCAGTTTTTCAGCTTAAATGCACCAATGTCTCTTTGGGAAAACACTCCCTCACCAACAAAAAAAGGGGAAGGGGAAGATCCAAGTGAGGGGAGGAGCCAACGGGGACTGTGCCCCCAGGGGGAGCCAAAAACATGGGGGGGAGAGGACTACTGAGAGAATATATATCTCACTTCCTCTCCTTCCAAAAGTGTGTAAAAAAGCCCCCAAATGTAACCTTACCATGCTCAATGGCCATAAAAGGTTTCATGAAAAAAGTCCACATTTTTGGCTCCTCCCCTCCTCCCAAAAATCCCCCCCCCTCCCTGAACATTTGGTTCAAGGGCTGCCCCTGAGAGGGAGTGATGAGCACCATTTCAATTTGCACCCAGTGCCCACACTAAGAGCAGGCACACTGATAAAGAGATGATAGTCAAAGACCCTGTATGCTTTGTGCCGTTTGCACATGGACCTGCATTGCTCAAATTAGATGACATTGTTTTGTTTAAATAGAAAAAAACCTGCCATCTCTTGTACAGACAGGCTGAGTTCGGGCGGCTTGTTCTCCTGTGGTCATGGACAGCTCGATTTGTTGTTCGTGGGTTGGCTGCTCGAACGCCGGCAACATGGAACTGGTTATCGCTGGTAGTTGGTGGCAAGCAACTTGCAACATGGCAGCATCCATGCACGTTCTTCGAGGATTAATGTTTGGATCACTGGGCTGAATTCTTTTCTACCCAAAAAAGGAACTGTCATTTCTGTGTTGCTGGAAATGATTAATGTTGATTTTGCAACACTTCCTATTGCCTCCTCCTTTGTAAGCAATCTCGTGAATTTTTGCAGCTGTCCAAAAAAACAAAGTCTCACAAGATTTTCTGTGTGTTCCTGAAAAGTGCTAACAAAGAGGCGGTGTGTGATCCCGTTCTGAGAACAGCATTCTTGGGTCATGTTCCCACCGTTCAAGTACGAGAACAAGAAACCTGTGTCAAGAGCAGGCTGCCCGAACTCGACCACACTGCAGGGACAAGAGATGGCAATATGGATTGATGGGACCACTGCGAAGATAGAGCTTAAGAAAAAGTCTCGATTCTGGCCCCTCAATGCCGCCCTTTGTGGAAAAAGATCTGTAATATCATTGTCCGTACAATTGTGTTTTAATGGGTCAATTTTTCATTGGAATCTGGTGTTACAAGTTCTTTTGTTTTTAACTCATCTCCAAGTTGCCTGACCCTGCCTGCCTATTTTTCCTCTATTTCAGCTGATGTCATCATTATGCATAATGTATTTGAATTCTTCGCTCCACCAGAGGCCCAAGTGAGGTGAGCATAGTCACTAGACCCAACAATTGGAAATAAAATTTACAATTTGGAATTGTTTATTTTTAAGGGAGAAATTGAAGTGACACTTCTTCAAGAACAGGTTTATACAATATACAAAGTATGTCTGGTACTGTCCATGTGCAATAAATGCAATGAATGTTTGGGTTCGATTCCCCTATTCCATTTTGAAACACTATCTCTAGAATATGCTCCTTCCATGGAATAGAGACTTATGGCAGGAAAGCTGTCATTAAGTTGAAAATTCAAAGTTTCCTCAAATTAATCTTAAATAAAGTGCAATCCCCACTAGGGTCTGTTTATCTTGAAAATATCTACCATGAGAGCTCGTTCCCTTTAAGCCTAAGTGTCAGTGATGTGGAAATAGAATGTACCGGGCAGTCGTTCAGACAGAGGGCTAGCTTTCAGATAGCTAGCTGCACCTGAACCACTTATCAGTTTAATGCAGCTCAGCGTCACCTCCATTGGTGGCCAGCCTCACTTTTAGCCGCGAATATGTGTGGGGCTAGCCCCACTTCTGTGTAGCTCAGTGGGGTGGCCTTTATAACCTAGCCCACTGTTCTGAACACAGCTCTGCCCTTGACAATCACCTCATTTTGTTGCATGAAAAGTCTTGTGAACCATCTAGGGAATTCACACTTCCGACTTGCCTATGATCATACATATTACTTGTTTAACATTCAAAACAATCTGCTCATTATTTTTTGGCAAAGATGGAGAAACCAGTCTTTTCAATTCTTGCAAAAACTGACTTGTCCAACTCCAAGGAGTAAGCAAACGTCTAACTCAAAATGTTGTTGCGGTGATAATGGAGAAAGTTAAATGCAGGGCTTGCTACCTGCCAAGCTTGTGTTGGGTTAAATGTAATGTCTAACATTCTTGTTTTAAGGCTCAAAGTTTACAATACTGTAATATCTGGTTTTTACATTGCCTACATGTGCCTATCGATATGCTTTCCTCACCCAGTGTAATCTTTCCACAAACAAAATCACTGAAAATTGAGCTAAAAGCGATGCCGAATACAGTACCTAATGACAACCCGTGTGAGAAGATTACAGTGCGCCTATTACGATGTGATCAAATGGTGTCAGTACCGAGGGGTCGAACAGCCTTTCGGACAGTTGGTATTGACAAATGGATATGATGGGAAACGTATGACACGTGACATAAGAAGGCCGGGTGACTACTGTATCAGTGTGAAGGGATCTGCGTGCTCGCATGAAAGACAGCCACCCATTGCCCTTGAAAGTGCAGGGACTCTAGGCAACTTGGAGTTGGGCATGCCAATGACTAGCGAGTCATGTTTTGACCATGACTCAGTCAGGCTGATCTGTACATGTACAGTGTATGTCCTTCAGGGGTGTGTCTTTATGTTTTTTTTCTCTTCACTTAATTGTACACGCAGTAGTGGTAGGAACTAGTACATCCAACTATTAAAGGATAGGGCCAGGGTACCTCAGAGAGGGTTACCGTGATTCAGATTGGAGGTGACCATCGGCATCTACAGGCCAACTCAAATTAGGGCTGGGTGTTGACGGGATGATTGGAGCATGAGGGCCAGATTAAGTGTTCCACAGGCTCTAGAAACACCAGTGTTCTATAGGCCCTACTGTGCCTTACATAGTTACAAGAACCACTGTCATTGGGTAGGCCCCCAACTGCTTTATGGGAAGTCTATTGTTAGGCGAATTAGGACTGAGGATATTCTGGGGGCATTTATCTGTCCTCACACCATTTTTGGACCCCCACAGTGTCAGTGTAATCACAAGTTTATGTCTCCAAAGCTTTGGAACAAGTACATGTATGAGATTGGTTGTCATTGCTGGAACCTTGTATTTGCTGTTTTTACTAATGCTGGACTAGGCGATGAACTAGCTGCTCGAAGTTGGAAGCTTTCCCCAAACCCAAACTTTGTAAAAATGCTGAAACTTGTGCCGCACGTGTGTGTGTAGGATGTTGGCATTTGTGTTCCACGGAGCACCTTGAGCGGTATTGTGAATGCCCTCAAACTTTCTGTAAGTTCCCAAAATTTTTCATAAACCCCGGGCACGTTGTCTTCTTTGGGGAGGACAGGGTTGGATGTAATCTGATACTGCCTAGGTGGAACTGTTCATGTTTTCCTTTCACTGATTACCTGATTGCATTTGATAAGAAGACAAACTCTTGTATTCGTTGTTGTTTTGTGTGTGTCACACGGGTGATGGACTTTCAACATTGCCACCCCCCTTTGCATTGGTAAAGATCCACTAAACCCTCATGTATAGTTTTGCTGTCCAAACAAGGGAAAGGAATCATTTACATGGAAATCGGATTCAGGTATTGAAAAGGGGGTCCACTCAGCAATCGGAAGGTTTGAGTCAGAAAGTTTATTGATCCAAAGGTTCATAGTCTAAACACACAAATTTCCTAAACACATACCTGGAAGTTCCTCAGTCTATAAATGGAATAAGGGTCATTTAGCAGTTAATTGTGACCGGTCACGACAAAATGAGAGTAAAGTCGTATCCTGCTCTTTCCTATTTTGAGGGTTCAAAGTCATGTTGAAGTGGAGGTCATTTGGGGGTTTTGTAGTATTTGGAATGAGTAACCTGTGTCCTATTTGATTCCAAACATTTCACAGGATCATATTTAAAATATAATTTTCTCAGCAATTTGGATGATAGCATTCTTTGTGCCGGTGAGAAACGTGAAAACACTGTTGCAAAAAAAGACACACAGCTGCTGGAATAACGTCACATTGTAACCTTGTCACATTGTGTTCCATGTGCATTGCACTGGAAAGCTCGTTTTTTGCTGAATTCAAAAATACCAATATTTTAATTTTTGAAAATTTCAACTTTCAACTCATTTTGTCTGAAGGTTCATCAGTCCAAAAATTTGGATGGTTTCAACATTAAGGGATAAGGTTTGTAGTGTTTAGGTGCTAACATCTGAGAACATAAGGTTCAATAGGCTCATTATAAACAGAAAAAAAAATAATTCAGTGGTTCAAACTTTTTTTAAACTCTGGAAACGATCGTCGAAGATCGCAAACCTTCAAATCATGCCATCTTAACCCTAACACTCCTCAATCCTACCTGTTGGAGGACTGAGGAGTGTTAGGGTTGATGTCTATTTTCAGACTGCTACACCCAAGGACTATTGAATCTTTAGACTGGAGTACCATTATATTGGGACTGTTGAACTTTTCGGGACTATATGCCCTGAGCCGAAGTGCACCCTCACCAGTGAAAGAAAGACTGATGGGACTAAGTTTTCCAATCAGGTTCTTGCGCGCGTTCGGCGTGCACACGAAGACCGTACATTCCAGACTAAATTTGTTGCGCGTACTCAACATGGTCCACGTCAAACGCTGGTAAACCTGTGCGCCTATGCGGTGAATGTGTACCAAAGGACTGTCAATTTCATCTCAGAACACGCCCTCTTTGTTCCTGCCTGGAGCGGATTAAGTGGTAACCGTTGATATTTAACTGGATGCCCTCCACAGTACTGCCAAGGCCTTGCGAAAGTCCGTTGCGGCTTAATGGCCAGTACTTTGTCAAGGTCATCACAGTCAGTGGCCAACATGACAAGGAGGAGACGCCCCTGCCCATCGATTATGTGGCATTAATGTCTGATTGATATTTCCCGCTTGGAAACCCCCACTTCCCAGTTTGGCACCCACATGTCACTTGTGCTGTATGATGCTGTGCAGACTTTTTTCTCCCTCGTCAATTTCGAATCGGCAAAGAGAGGAAAACGAAACCAGCATGGAAGCATTCTATACGTATACATGTAGTGACAATGTTTAGTTTTTTTTAAACAAATGATGGGACCACATCGGGATAAATTATGCGTGAGAATATTAATATTTTCACGTCTAAATACAGGTAGATTGAAAATATGTCCGAGACACTTTCAGTTGTTGGCATGCTTTGCCAAGCTGTAAGGTAAGTTGTAAGGAAGCCTACTTATGACACTCCAAGTGCACTGTAGCCAAATTTTGTTTATAGACTTCAGACCCCGATATCAACTGTTTGCTGAGCTTGTTATTCTTGGTAGCACTTGTCCGTTGGTGTTATCTCCTGGGGAAAATACCAACTAAAGGTATTTAAAAATGACAAGATACCACATCCGCAGTCCTTGACAGAGTTGGACTTGACATGTGCAGTAGGTGGCCATTTGTTGAAAATATGTGCAATGTTTCTCACCGCGTTGTTAACTACACGTGTGTGAAACTCTGAGACAGTGTCGCAGAGCAGTGTTGGCTATAACACCTGTCAGTGGCCCATGGCTGCTTGAAGGCCCCACATGCTCAACCTCCACACACTACATGTAGCTTGAGTCGCTGAGTATTTACAGTGTGTGTGAAATCATCAACCTTCCCAGTGTCTCGACTGTCCAAGAAAACATTATTGTAATGTAATGAAGGTGGCTCAGTTGAATGGATTGCAAAGGTGTGACAACCAGCGTATTCACTGTTTGAAGATCGCACTTAAACTTGTCGGATAAGCAAAACACATGGCCACGAAACTGATATTCCTGAAGAATGAAGACGCAATTGTTTGAGGCATGGATAACTGGAGACTGGATAAGATTGATGGATCCGACAAGTCCAGCTGACTTTCGTTGCACAAATTACGGTTCCTATGATGGCAAAACGTTGTTAACGTTTAAAGGCTGTGATTACAAAATGTCAGAATGGATGAGTCCTTGTTTCAATCTAAATCACATTCAACCGAGTTTTTCAGCGTGAATGAAAAAGTGGCTTTGGCAGTGTCTGACTCATCCTGCAGGACAGGTTCGCGTTGACTGTGCTTGTGTATTCTCCAGAACTCCGTTCACCATGACCTCCCAGTTGTTCCTTCCCTGCTGCCTACTTGGTAGCAAACAGTGGCACTCTCTCAGACTCGTGGGTTTTCCTGACAGGACAACTTCAAAATAGTCCGTGGCTGCGGGGAGTGCCACTCAGCTGGATATCTTTGATACAGAGTACACTGTGAAACTGCACATATGTAACTAACATTGCTAAATATACTTTTGGTACATTGTTGAATGCACTGGCACTTTTTTGGTGTGCTTTGAACCTGCACTGTAGCATTTTCTTATACCTGCGCTTGGTAACTTGACAAGTACAGTGTATGTTAAATCATCCAAAAATGGTAGCCAGAACCCAGTTCCATTTTATGGGTTCTGTTACCTAAAATTGACTGAATTTTGAGCTGAAGATTTTCAGAAATGATCCAGAAATGAACCTCTGTTGATGATTTGTGGGATTTGTTTTCTGTCCAAGTTAATTGATAAGCGTTAAGGTTGTAACAAGCTGTAAAAAGAGTCAAAGGACTGTGACAAGGACTGTGACAAGGACTGTGGCAAGGACTGTGATACAGCATTGAGATACCGGTACCCATCCCTGATGATTTTGAGTAATGACTACATGTTACATGTTCTTTCGTGTACTGTAGTGCTTATCTCTGTATTAATGTGGGTACCCATGAAAATGTATGCAACTGCATTTCAAAATGACATTACAGTATGTCCAATGAGTCAGTTTGATGCAACTGCTATGAACAAGTGTACTGTTAGATTCCTATGGAGTGTTTTTAGACCACTTTGTGTTTACCTGATAAAAAGAATCTTGCAAAGAGTGAAATGGATTTGACAGTAGTTGCCCAGCTATAGGAAATGGTAGATGTCCAGATGTTTTGCGGTAGAGTTATAATAGGAATCTTTCCTGCTCCTCAGAAATTAGTAAATCATAAAACATTACAAAGGAAATATGGGCCTAGGTTGTCAACATAATAATAACACTTGTGTAAGAAAGTAACTTTGTAAAAGTCCCCGTCCAACTGGAAGTGGGAGAGAACATGTGTTTTTTGATTGATATCATTTGGCATTGAGGCCCAGAAAGGAAGTTTTTAACTTTAGGAAGCTAAGTTGTGCCTTCCTGCCTGCTCAGTCCAGGAAAACAGCCACCTTGTATGTTGAATTTCCCCCCCTAGGCTCGAGAACAATGAGTCGTGCACCGAGCACGTGTACTGGCAACGTAAACTACAAGGCCGAGAGAACGTGATGTTTTGAATACGTCCCATACCTATTGTTCGGGAACAGAGCCAAGACAAATTGAGGGTGACGTATGCTCTTAATGGATGATAACTTCCGCCCTGAGCCTAGTGACATTGAGAAATATGTACAGATAAATAGGGAATGGTGCTCATCATATAACAGTGTGCAGCAAGTCCACGTCGGTAGAGTTTTCAGAGAGTAGGATATAACCGACTATTTCCCTACCTCACTTGTCCATCACGCACCCCCCTCCACTTTAATCAAGTAACATTAGCAGGACAAAGCTACAGAGGACACATTCCTTTTGAACATTTGTTGAATATTTAAAAATGAAATGGAAAAAAAGTAATAGAAGCAGAAAAAGGAAAGGGGGTGAAATCACCAGTTTGCCTGAAAATACCTCTAAATTTGAAACTGTTTCCACTGCCAATTTGTCAGCTTACAGCTGATGAGGGTTTTGCCTGCCCCTTAGAAAAACTTCTGGCAATGCCCATTTTGAGAGCGTAACTTGTTCATGCCTTCACATCAACACTGGAATCGAGAGCCGCTTGAAACCAGTCTGCATAAACTTGGCCCCAGGATTAGAGCAACAAATGTCGACCTCTGTGTTTGCGTCAGAGAAGTTGTCATCAAAGAAGCTTAAAACTTCCTTAAGGTGGCAGGCTTTTTTCAAAAAGTTAACTTAGATTTTGAGCTTGTTTTGAAATGGTTTGTTCCAAACCAAAAGCGTCAAATATTTTCCCTGTGTACATATACTGATAAACATGGGAAGGCATTCACCGCATTCAGGGGACAAGTTCTTTTGTTGGGGAAATTTGAACCGAGTTGTGGGGACATTTTTGAGTCCTCACAATGTTTTCAGTCCCCGCAAAATAGGTGAAATGTTGAGATGTCCCCACAACTACGATGCAGGAGATAGTGTACTGCATTTTCTTTTTTAATGGAATTGCAAGTGTTTTAATGTTTTAAGCATGAGGGGCCAAGATGATTTCCATAGTATGAATATACAGATAGCAATAAACAAATCAATTCCTTTCAATTAGAATGATCCAAATGTCCGAAGTATTTATGATTACATTGTGAGTCACAACTACTTGCTAGATGCGTTCAAACATGTTTCTGCAAGATAATTTACACTCAAAACGGAAAGCCCATTATTTGAAGCGTGCATTGAGGTCGCATGTGCACACATGTGCACATGTATATCGCAAATGTTATAGATGTTATGCATGTAAAGTTTATGGAAACCTTGATATCAAAACTTCAAATAGTTTCCATGGTACAGAAATTTAACTTCCATGTTGAATTAATCATTTTTGATTTGTTCCCATCAACAGCAAATAAGTTCAAATAAAGTGTCGTTTCCACAGGCCATTAGAAATTTGGGGCAAAATGGTTGCAGTTTTACTTCATCCCGCTCCTACATTTTTGAGGTGAAGTTTTAGAGTGGCGTGTTCTCAACACGAGAACATAAATCTCAATTTGTGTTGTCCGTTTTTCCTGTCATTCCGTAGCGTTTGGAAATTCTTGAGGAAAACGCTGAGGAAGGCTGGCAGCCTCTTGGTGACTGTCCCGTCCCTGGAGAAGTCCATGGAAGCACTTCAGGTACCTGCTGTAGAATGTTAACGGGAATAAACATGTACTTGGCTGATCTTAAATGTTTTAGATGGGCTTAGGAGAATGGAACCTGGTAATGTCCCTCGCCTTTGGCTCAGGCATTATTAGCATCCATTCTCCTGAGCGGGTCTTACCGGCCAAGTACGTATTGATTCCCATTCATAAATATATTATGAGTCACAAAGTTCTAAATTTCCAACGATTCTGTTCATCACGTATACTTCTCTTTTTTCTTCAAACGCCCCTCTAGCCATGTTAGATGGATGGTACATATATTCCTCTAGAAAGCAGTTGCATTAACAATCTGCTTATGTGGAGATTGGGGTGTGTGTGGTGTGCGTATTGCCAGCGGGGGCTTTATTAAGGGAATAAATGCGCGTTTAACGCCGGCTGAGGAGAATGGATGCAGCTAATACCCGAGCCACAGGCAAGTTCATTATCACCGTTAAATCTCCTGAGCCGGTATTAAACGTTAACCCTAACAGTCCTCAGTCCTCCAACAGGTGAAGGATTGAGGAGTGTTAGGGTTAATTTAAGACCGGCCAAGGGCATTTGTATTCCCATTCATAAATACCTGTTTTAGTCAGAGAGTCGAAAAGAGTCAGTATTTGACAGTTTCCAACAATTTTGTTCTAGAATTTTACTTTCATTTTCCTGAACACCCCCGTTCATTTTATTTTGTAGTTATCCAAAGGAATCTCCTTATACCAGTATGGACGTGGAAAGCGCGTGGCGAGCCATGTGCACACAGACTCTTGACCAATCAGAATTGATTAAACTCTCTCACATCCAGGTGCCAGCACGTGATTTACGCAGCGGGCATGATCACTTCTCAGCGGGCATTATCAAATGTTAATACGCGGTCAAGTTGCACGTTGTTGAATAAGGAAACTGTCTGAGGTATTTATGAATCAATGTTTTAAAGACGGGCCATGTGACAAGCTCTTGACCAATAGGCAAAGCTGATCCCGCTCCCAGGTTTTCAAATTTCCATGTTGTTTATTTTCAAGAATTGCATCACATTCCCCTTCCCCCCCACTTGTAGATTCAAATCCACGTGGAAGCCTTTCAAATTGCCTTTCTTTCAGATCAAACACAACACTAAAGATTTTGCTTGAAAGAACTGCACTTGGAAAAATAAAGTGAATTAGGAAAAAGTTACACAATCCTCAGTCTGCTATCCTTAAATTCTGATTGAAATGTGATTGTGATAGCTTGTAAAATTTTTTTTCCTAGTGCTTCCCAAAATGCCTTTGGCATCAGAAGTGACAGATTCATGTTCCTTCCTCCTGCGCTCGTCTCTCCCCCTCCTCCCCCACTCAAGAAAATTGAGTCGTTATCAAAAGAAAGGGAGGAAATCAAGTGAGGTGAGCGCAGCTCAATGACAGGTAGAATAGGGTGGGCATGTTGGGTGCTTCATTAGCTGTCTTGGACACCGGCCTAAACAGCTTTGTTTTCTGAAAATTTTGTTTTGTTTTGTTTTTTTACTTTTTCTTTCACTTTTTCCCCATAGACAGAACACAGGGTCATTCTACACATGACTTTTGGGTCTTTAGACCAATTCCCTTCAAACCTTGCACAGACCGGTAGTTAGACTATCATCTGCAGATGTATGCCAAATCATGACGTCATCATGATGTCATCACCCGATTTATTATAGAATTTTAAATATTTGAGTTTTTCCCAAATGTTTTGTACACATTTTTGAAAGCTTTTTTCGAAACAAAGCGTTCTGCATCTTCATCAAAGTTTGACAAAAGCCTGGGATGGTAAAAATGTACTAAAGGAATGACGTCATGATGACATCATCAGGCACCAAATTACAAGTGCATTATTCGTGCTCAATCTTCAAAAATCTAGATAAAATCAACTATGACTTCTCACAGCTTGCTTTTTGTGTCAAATGATAAAATAATGTTTGGTCTTCATTTCTTCTTGTGTAAGTAAAATCGCTTGACCCTTACTTCCGGTCAAAACTGGTCTTAACCAGAAGTACTTTATAATTTGAAATTGATAATAGATATGAACCTACTTTCAATGGTATTAGTTTCCGACACAATTGTTTTCCTCAAAACATGTACCGATGACGTCTTGCAATACTCAAGCGCCCTCTGGCAACAGGTTAAACTATGATTAAAAAGTATTTTGAATAGATGTCTGTGGCAAAGTTTGCTAGAATGACTTTAAAATTGATTGATACAATGACCTTAACACCTGCAACGTTTGTGCAAAAAAATTAGGCTGATGACCTCATCAAACCGGAAGTTATAACAAGCAGACCTTTAATTCATTTTAAAAAGCTAAAAAAATCAATCCTGACATGTACAGGCTGAAGTTCCCCATCTTCATCAACTGTGCAAGGTGTTGAGGTCCTTCCGTTGTTTATACATGTACATGCATTGCCCTGCTAACGAAAAAAATTGCCATCCGCTGGTAATGCCGGCAACATGACCTGTAGGGGCAAGAACTGTAGCGGTAAGAGCCATTTCCTCTGTACGTGTAGCGCATATAAATTGAGCCACACTGTTTCGGGGAATCTGGCAAGTTTCCAACCACGCATATCGGGCCTTGCATGGACTGTGTGTGTTAAATTTTGAACTGCGGACTTAACAACGGCAGTTTCATTCCCACCCTTTCCAACTAAATTTTGGGTTTTTTTCATCTGAAAGATTTCCCCGAAACAGCTCAGTGTCTGTCTTCGGACAAACACAATGCTCGTCTCAACGTTGTTTTCTACTGAAGAACCAGTGCAGTGTGTGTGTGATTGACTCCATGGATCCTTGTGGTTGATTTTGGGGACCCCTTGAGGTTGATTACGTGTATGCAAAGGCTGCAAGATTTGTGGAAGAAAAAAAATGTCAGATTTGATGGCACCCCGTGAATTGTCACTCGCTCCAGACGGCCTTTTTGTGTGCAGAAACTAGCAACGTCATTCATAATGTATCTTGGGCACCTGTATTTTCCTACCGGTTGATGTTGATAAACGAGCAGAATAAGTTCAGTGTCTTACATGTACGTGTTTGTCACTTCCAACATGTACATGTAGATCATGATCGTAGATCATGATATGTGACCCATCTGAGCAAATGACAAGTTCTCAGAGCAACGTTTGAGTTAGAGGCCGGGTTACAATAAATTTTGCCCCATGCAGGCATCCATGCGCAACAATTTTTTTATTGATGTGCGTGCGTGCGTGCCAAGCTTCCTGCCAACGGTACCTCACAATGAGTAACTGAATTTGCTCTCTCTCTCGTGCAACTTTTAACAAAATTACTACCAGTAAATAAATCCGTCAAACTCATTTGTGCGGAATCCTGTAACGCACATGTACATGCTTGCTGTACATGCATGCATGCCAGCCAGCAGGTATGGGGATACTTTCTGGTAGAGGCACTTTACTGGCTTTGCCCGTGGCTCCAAACGGGAAGGGGGAGCAGATCACAAAGCCGTGTGCGCCCCCATGGGCACACCCTCCCTTTAAGTTTGAACACACCCTTTTTTTCTTTACGGTGATTGCCCCTTCATCTGAGTCATTCTCTTCGCTGTCTTCTTAAACGTCTTCAAATTTCCAGCATAAACTGGTCCATACTCTACAACCTAAGTCAAGCTTGAATTGTAGTATGGAAGGTCTGGCAAGATTTTATCATGGACTTTAAAACTGTTCACATGTATGTACAGTTGTCCGTTTTGTTCCAGCTTGTCACATTTTATCAGAGGAGCCCCTGATTATTCCATCCCTCAAATTTTCGATTAAAAAAAAAAACAAATTGGAATTTAAATGAAGATGTACAAACTTTTCCAAGCCCACTGTACTGAGCTCAACCTACAAGTACACAAATTGTCAGAAAATTCTGCAGAGAAGCGGTCTGTGGCAGAGAAAGAACACCTGGGCCAATCACCTCGATCGGTTCGACGTGACGGCAAACACAAAAAGGGGTTTTCTGGGTTTGCCTGCCCTCTGTGTGACCTTACTGAGTCAGCAGTCATGTTCGGGCCAGAGGTGTTTAGAATCAGTACAGACAACAGAGTAACGTTGACTGTATCGGTACCCGCATTGTCACTTTCATTAAATAATGTTGTTGAGTAGAACTGATAAGGTGTGTGTATCTTGAGTCAGCACTTATGGAAGAATGGAAGTGGAAGTTACTTTTGGAGTAGATCTAGAGTTCATAAAGTGAGTGACGGAATGCTCACTGCACTGTGCTGTTCTTCATATCAGTTGGCGGACAGACCAAGATGTACATCATTTCTGTGATGCTTCCCCCCCCCAGTCATTTGCATTGCAACATTAAACATTTGTGGACCCGCCCCTGTTTCTTCAAGAGAAATGCTATGTTCACAGAGTGGCGCCACGTGTCTTGACCACAACTAGGATGTGTTCATTTTGGGTTTAAGGAGCCATGTACCCGTTTCCTGTACTGTGACAACTGGTACACGCCGTACCTGTATTAACCTGAAACCAGACATAAACATTTTTTGCCAAGTGTGATCCCCAGGCTCTTGCTAGCTATCCTGCACAACAAGAACTCTTGCTGTCACAATGACACGCTCTCAACACCACAAATCAGAGGTTATTTTATTGGCGCTCTTCACACAAAAGAAGTGTTTTTCACCCCGTATCAGCAATAGATCAATGAGCTGTGTTTTTTTCTCTTTATATGGAGGCTGTTTGGGAATTTGTGGAGGGATTGGGTTTTTTTACCATCCCTTCCCCCCCAAAAATGATGCCTGTCAAAGGGAACCATGCTTGGGTATATGTTGCTATTGTTGATTGGATATCTATTGTTGAAGACTTGATGAACAGGTGCAATATGGTCTGTATATGTACATGTATTTCCAAAAGGTGACCATTACAGCACTGGTGGCTGATGTCAGATGCACACCCCAAGGGTTTTAACCCAGAAGTGGACTTTACATGTAAGCCAGTAATTGTGATAGGGTCTCCTGCTCAAAGAAGGGTTGGAACACTTTGAACCTATCCACCCAGAGTTGGAATGCGCCCTCATTGGTAAAGAAGACACAGGCTGGTGGGAAGATTCTCAACCGGGCTTGTTCACATGCCCGCTGCTCATGTGTGCCCACAGTGCATTCCCCATCAAACTTGCTTAAACCTGTGCACGCACGTGGTGACTTCCCGCCGAAGGACTGCCATTTATGTAAAAACAGGCCTTAGCCCTTTTGCTCTCACTTCTAGAGGATAACAAAGGATGAGCACACTAAGAACATATAAAACAGATCAGACACAACAAACTACATGTACTTGTACGGTTCAAATATGAGATTAATATCTAATAGATTGCTGGTTGGTACTTGCAGCCCCCAAATTTTATCTACCAACCAAATGTATTTTTGTTAGACCAGTGCCAAAATATGAAAAAGCAGTTTTCCAGTCAAAATTGACTAAACATGTTTGCTGAAACATGTTTACTGACTTAGGTCAAATTATGTACAAGTTAGTGAAGAAATCTTACAACTTAGGTATATGTACATATAAACATGACCTCAAAAGGATGATTTTCTGACATAAGCGAATGGAACTGTATACAAAGCAGTTGTCATTGGAAGCAGTATTTATACATGTACTAGCTTTAAAAGTAACATGCAGCCTATCTAGTTTCATCATAGGAAACGGAAGTCTTGAACTTCTGTCTTCCTTGAGCAGAAGCACTCCCTCATCGGTTGAAAAGAGCCCTGTTGGTCGGGAATGTTCGTTTTGTTGGTAGGGACGCACACGCAGCGCGTGCATTCCATAGTTGTTAAAAAAATTTGTGAACTAGAGAAGTGAAGCTCCTACCCAGGGAGCCTCCGTTGCTAGGAAAATTGTGCCCTCTGTTGGTCCAGCTCAGAGCCCATTCAACCACAAGACTTGGTCTATACATGGCTGACCTCTGTTTGGCCTTTAGTTTCCACTGAAGTTACTTTCCATTTTGTGACCATTTCCATTTTTGGAGTTGCTGGTTGTGTTGTGACTTCATGTAAACACAGCTCCCATACATGCATGCATCCCATTGTCAGATGGCTGTTAGAGTAGTTAATCTGCAGGATGTTATGAAGAGGTCAGTGGAGGGGAGACATTTCTGCATCCGTAGCAAAACAAAACAGCCGAATGATAACAATTGGGAGTTGGTTCAGTGAAATCATGGATATCTTTATCAACTGCCATGTCCCTGGATGGGACTCGAGAGCTTACCTTCCTGTTCAGAACTGAATTTGAAAGAAAACCAGGTTTGGGTTTCATTTTTTCAAGTCTAGGGAATTAAATTATCGGGAAGCATAGGTATCTCTTTCCAGTTCTCCGTACGGAGAAATGGCTGGTCACGGCATTTATTGGAACAGTGGTAGACTTTTGTTTTGTGGGGGGGGGATTCATAAATACTGCTGGTAGAATTGGCCGGATTTACCTGCATTTCGAGTGACCACATGAAGCAGATGTTTTGTGGTAATAGTCAACTAAACACAGTGAGTAGTGAATCCACTGCCTACCCTGCGGTCAAGTCTGCTGGTAATACGGTTCAGGGTCATTAGTGATATTCAACTTGGTGTCCAAGGAGTCACTTGCGGGATGCAGTCTCATTTTCTGGATGGGTCAATCAGGGGGTTGATCATACATATCTTCACTGTTGCATTAGATTTGAACCAGCCAGTTGACTTTGACAAGCTTGGTGGGCTAGGTTACAGACCAGTAAATAAGCTACCACAACAGACAGTAACCCCTTGTCGAAAAATCAGGACAAAATGAAAGTTTCTCAGGTCAGATTAAAGCTCATCTTCTAATCTTTCATTTTCCTTGCGATTTTTTGGGTGGCTGAATGACTTTTGAAGATATTTCTATCCAGAGATGATCACCCCTTAAAGCGGTCACAAAGCCCATCGCCATTTTGAAACTTGATGCCTACACACTCCATTGCAAAATTTGAAAGGCTATGTTTTGTCAAATAAATTCTGAAGCACAAGCTGGCAGTCCAGTTGGTACATGTACCTTCCATCTTTCTTTTTCAAAACCACCCTGTCCATGTCCACACACCACAAAAATGCTCAAATAGCAGAGAATTTGACAGTACGCAAATTATGATTTGGTTAACGCAGGCAATTCAAGACCAGTGTACCGGCCTGAAACCAAATAAGACTTGTAGGTCTTTAAGAGTACGCAGGAGGCCATGGCTTGAGCACCACCCAGCCCAATTTGTTAATTTTGTTTTCCACAAGCCCCCGGTAAAAGCAACGAGCATGCTGTGCTTATTAAATTACACTGACAAATGGGGCTACCCAGTTTTCAAAGTCAGCCCTCACTGGCAAAGCGTGCCTGAGTAGCCATTCATTTAGTCGTTAATAAGACACTTTGCCCTTGTAAAAGCAGGAGGGACAGGGTTTAATTGATGCTTCCTGAGGCACTGAAAATGAAAATGAAGTTTTAACACTAGCGCGTGCTGCTGAAGGCAATCCAGGATTTTCAGGAGGGGTGCAGGCAAACCCTGCACAAGTGAGGTCCAAATGTGTAAGTAATTAATCAATCGGAGCACACAGCGGGCACTGATCCTTAGTGTGGGTCTGTCAAAGGCCCTTTGAGATTCTCTGAGGCCTTCATTTGGGGACAGTTTTGAAGGGAAAACTATTTTTACACATACGCAAAAATTAGATTTAGATTGCATTTAGATTGATGGATGATCACTCTTCAACCTGCCAGGATGCCAGTCTCAGTGGCAAAAACTGGCCCACAATTAACTGGGAAAACTAGCAACTTCCTAAAAGTTGGGCAGAATTCCAAGGGGGAACATGTGGCCTCCAAGTGCTTCCTAANTAAGGTAGGAATGTACATGTGCAAACATGGAAGTGGATAAGGTTCTTGATTTCAAAACCTTAACGGTTTACAACATGCTGGACACGTGTAGCAAAGGTACGTGTACATGTACAGTGTGTAAAAAAAAAGTGTACATTTGTGTTGACAAGATTGTGAGATTGAGCATGGAGTGGTGATAAATGCACCTCAGTTTCTTTACATGTATAACATAATTTAAGTGTGCATGTGGATGGCGTACAGTTGTACGTGAACAAAAATACATGTACATAATCTCAAGAGAAGATAATGCTGTTTTTACTTGTATGTTTGTTTGTTAAATCTTTTAGGAAAATAAGCATAAAACAGACAGAGAAAGCCATTTGCTATTTGATTTTCAAAACTTTATATAAAGTTAAGCATTTGGTAAAAGAAAAAAACTGTGAACTTTCATGCCTTGAGTAAATTTACCCTAATGATTTCGGCCGGTGTTACCACTGTGGTTGACCCCTAACTCAGGAAAAGGATGTGTGGCCAGATGGCACAAAAACCTTCCTCTGCTTCCTTTGGATATTTTGCATCTCGTGGGCATAATATTCCCGTACTTCTGCCAACACAAGGAGGTCAGCTGCCAAACGTTCACCGTGGCCTCAGCTGAGTTTTTTTTTACAGGAAGTCACACCACGGTCGTGGTTTTGATCATAATATTGCTTGTGCAGACTTGTTTGCCCCCCCCAAATCCATTGTTTTATAGTTCCTTGTTTTGTAGTTGTCTTTTAGAACAGCTGTCTGCTGTGATATGCACAGGGTGCAGAGAATGTGTTCAAATGTAGGAAATGTAACCTGCCTGAACATCAGCAGTGGAACTGAGGTCAGATATTGCATTTCACAAATCCCCCAAAATGTAAATTTCTAAAGTTGGAACGTGAAGAATAGTTAAAGCAGTGGTTGACAGAGAGAGGAAACGCAGATATTCGGCACCTGATATTGTTCGAGGATTACTTTCACTCTTCGTGCATAGGTTGGTAATAATGGCCACAGTGTACAGCCTGCCAGCATGTCAGAGTTTTGGATTTCTGATTTGCTGTCGCTAAGGTTGATCAGCATTTGTACCAGGTAGTCCTGAAAAGTGGACTGAGAGAGTTATAGGGCACATGTCAGGGGAGACCCTGACTGTAAAAGTGTGCCTCAGAAAGAGACACTCATATCAGGTTGATTTCAAAACACAGGTTCCAAATTGTGGGATCGAGCACTACACCCAACTTCAGAGATTACTCAGTAACCTCTCAGACAATGGAAGTAAGCGGTTTTGACAGTTTTTCAGGGAAACTGAAATCGGGCTACACTAGGTTCATGTGTAACATGTATACAAATGTACATGCCTTGGAGCGGGTATCACGTTTACTTTTACACGTGGATTTTTCCTGTAACACACAATACAGTGCTTGCTCTTTAAAAAAAAAAAAATCACCGTTGTAACCCAGTGCAAAAACCTTCCGTATCACTTTGGGGGGGGAGGAATGAGTCGCTCTGTTGTATTCAGAGTGGGCATGTTGATTCATACACAGGCCCTTACATACACTGTATACACTTGCATCAACCACAGTGTGGACGTACATGTCTATGTACCAGTAAATATGGACATTGATTTTTGACGTGCAAAGGTCATTGGGCATTGTTGGTAATACTGCATTGATAAATTAATGTATTTTAAAATTTTTCTTCAAATTCTGGTAATTTTTTCCCTTAAAGATAGAGTCTATCATTTGCAGATCCCAAATGTAAAAGTTCTGACAAATTTAGCAGTATTTTTGGAAATGCTTACTTGGTTTAGAGATGGTTATGGGGCTAAACTCACTGTAAAATTATTCTCACTTGCACGCTGTCATTTTTTAGAAAACAAAGAAGGAAGGCCAGTTGCAAGGATGTGTCTGAAGACTCCTCTCTGGAAAATTACCAACAGAAGCAGGCACAAGTATTGACATGACACATGCGCGTCCAGTTGCTATAATTTGTCAGTTTGGTGCATGACATTGCATAGCTGCATTCAACTGAATGTGAGATTGTGTCCCAGATGCTTAATTCAGGCACAATTCAAAATGTGACTCAGCAACTTCTGATCTGAAATCAAAATCCAAGAATTTGTTTTTTATGTTATTTTTTTTTACAGTATTCAGCGAGCTGGAACTTCATCGGGTTTGTTCTTCGACACCCTAATAGATTTTGAGTAATATTACTGCTTCAAAGGAACCTAATACAGAGCACAAATGACCCATGATCGACTGTACCTTTAACCAGGTTTTACATCCATTGAGTACTAGGTTTATGTAGGCTATGTCTTACACTGAATGTCCCACTCATAGGAGAACGTATCACTATAGCCTTGTCATTTCTTAATTTAGCGAGTCCATAATTTCTGTGGAGCTCATAATACATTCTCTCATCTTCAAGTGCAAGTCAAATTAAATTATTGACTATTCAACCTGAGATTTGATGTAACTTTTGGATATTTGGTTGTACGGTGAACTTTTGGTTAGACTCTGGAGAAGCAGTTTTTGGGGCGGAGGATACAGGAAAAAACACATATATTCATCCCAATAACTCAGGATTAGTTGGTAACTGGAATCGGAGCTATTTTTTTCTTTTTTGGATTAAGCTTCAAGCAGGCAATTGGTTACCAAGAAACCAAGTTTTTCCATTTTTTCCCCTGTTATATCAGTGTAGTGCACCTGTAAATAATCAAACCAAAAGCAAGTATTTGAATATATGATGAATGAATATTCTTATATTTAGCACAGGCCCAATCATCAACCGGTATTGCATTTTGCAGCTATCCCTTTATTTCTCCTGTGATCCAGATTAATACCTTTGGCACTCATCTGTCTCTGTCATTGAGTTTGTTTATCAAGTTCTGGCAGAAACATTTGCCCCTTGTAATTCTTGGAAGTATAGTACATGTATGTGTGTGACCGGGTGTACTAATAATCACCTCAAACAGTTTGTGGCAAATTTTTTAGAGGAAAGAAGGCAGCTTCCTAAAATTAAGCTCATGTCTACAGGGACCGAAACGGTGGAAGTTGTCTTGCCTTCAATTTTTAGGTTCCTCCCCCCTCCCGTCTACTTATGTTTTTCATGTAGAGCTGATATGAGATTATCTTTAACACGGATATGCCTCTGTGGTGAGTGTGGTGCATATATCCCAGGGTGGTCGTTAAGTCCATTATGAGTGGTTTCAGAAGTCCTTTCGCAAGTCGGTAGTCACAAGTCCAAGGACCAGCCATTAGTAACAGGGTGAGCAATAACAAGGGAGTGTTTTTGCCACAGTTCATTTGAATAGCTTCTGACTAGGCTCAAGACTGACTGATTTGTGATGGACTTGGAGGGACTTGTGATTGAGCCAACTGCAAGTGCAACACCCGCAAAATCCCGAATCCCATCTAGCATAACCGTCAATTTTCATTGGATGATCCCAACACAAAACGCTGCATTTTTTAATCCACTCTTTTTTGTGTGTGTGTTAAAAACAACTGTTACAGTGGAAACTGCAAGTCATATGGTTTGACTTTTTGACCCATGCTGAACCGCAATTGACACTGACCGGTAGCATGACAGGTGAGGCAGTTGTAGGATGCGCTTTATCTACAGGCAGAGGAAACTTGTGGTCTGGATACCTGACTCCCTATGGTTTGTGTTTCCTGACAGATGAAGTCCAAACAAAGCAAAACGGTATGAAGTTCTGAATGTAAACCATATATTCCATTCTTCCGGCTGTTGTCTTGTGGTCAGAAGGAACCGGTCGGCTGGCGTGAAATTCTAAGTCGGTCTCTGTTTCTCAACAAATATTCTCTTCCCAACCCAATTCATTTTTCCCCACTCTTTCAACTGTTCTGACTTTTCAGTTGTTCTGAATTTTCAATTGTCCTGAAATTTCAGTTGTCCAAGATCACTGGCCAAGCTCTGCAAATTCACAATTAAGCAGGCTGTTGGTGTTGCAAGTAGCAACTGTGTAACTGAAGGGGTTTTTATTGTGCCTGATGGCGGCTGAAGTTGAATGTACCACTTTTCGAATTTTACTACGCTATATGTTCTTTGCTCAAACCTGGCTGTACCAGATGCAGTAGGTCAGATATGAAAACCCCATTAGATGTCAAGTTCCCAGAGTGACCATGTGTCATGTGTGTCCCAGTAGTGTAATGTCACATTCCGTACACGTATGGGCATTGAAGTTCACGCCAAGTATGAGCCAGTTTCAATATATCCAGTTCAAAGATGTGCCCGTGTTACAACAGGTTTGCCGTTTTGGGGGCTTTCTTTTTGGCTAAGAGGCAAACCTCATTGTAGGGAGCAAGAGCTCATTGCAGGGAGGGGTGTGTGTGACTGCTCTTAGTCCAACTGTCTGGTGACAGAGTGAGAACACACTGCAGTGCTAAGCATTAATTAAAGAGCTTTGACCCTTTCTCCAGAGGTGACCTGCATCTAGGGTATGAATCTTCTGTACAGTTGACAATGCCAGAAAAGATGTACACTGTAATTGATGACTGGAAGGTGGTGCCGAGTTGTCAGTGGGCGTAATTGCATTAGGGACGGCTTGTCGCTGAACTCTGCTGCAGTTGACTGATTTAGTGCATTGCTGACTGGTGAATCTGACAAATTTGGCACTGGGGCTCCCCCTGGTTAAGTTCTAAAGGGGGAGGCCCTATCGATCAGGCTCTGCATTCTTAGGGAATTTTGAATTGGGTAGACCACAGGTAGACCTGGCATCTATTATGGGTTCCCCTTTCCTAATTTTGAACTGGATGACTAGGATTTGGGCTCTCCAGTCCAAACCTGCAAATCATTAAACCTGGTGTTTAAGCTCCCCCTTCTGAATTTTTAATTAGGTAACCCTGGCACTGGGGCTTCCCTTCTTGATGTGTGAATTGGGTATCTCTGGCATTTAGGTTCTTGCTCATGAAGTTTTAATTGGGTAACTCTTGCATTTGGGCTCTGTCTCTCAAGTTTTGAAGTAGGCGACTCATCATGCCTGTAGGACTCCCCCCCCCACCTCAAGCTTTTACCAAGGTAACCACCGTAAAATGTGGGCTCCTTCAGAAGTTTGTAGTTGAGCAAAACTCTTGCATTTAGGCTATGATTTCAGAATTCTAAATCAGGCAACTCTGGCGTTGAGGTTTCCTTGTGGATTTTTATAGTGATTTGGCCTAGTTTAGTTATAGTTTGATTTAGTGTGTGTGTTTGTGTGTTTGTTGGTTGGTTGGTTGGTTGGTTGGTTGGTTGGTTGGTTGGCTTGTTTGTTGGCTTGTTGGTTTGTTTGTTTTTGGGTTTTTTTGGGGGGGGGGAAGTGGTGATGGTATTACTTGTCTGCCGTTTTGTGTGACCTTGTTCCAAGGCAGAATGACAGTGACAGTAAAAATGGGACATTCTGAGGAGGTGGAGCAGATGGGAAAGGGGATGTCAACAAATAATCCGAGTTCCCTCTGGACCATTACTCCAGAGAATTTCCGTTGCAGTTTCCTCAAATAGTCTGAACTCTATGAGTACTTTTTTTTTCATTTGACAGCTTCTAGTGTAGTACAGTACATACATGTATGTCATCACATGACTCAGCATGCTGTGCATTTGGATATAAGGGTAGCACCAGACTAACTTAGACTTTAGGTCCTCCTATTCCAAGTGGAACATTGGGCAGCAACAAAAGATCTCCATCCTCTGCTGTTTTCTGCAAGAGATTTGGCATCCTCCCAGATCAGCTCTTCTGCAACTACATCTTTCAGAATTGTCCTCTTCCATGTTGTTAGTGGACATCCTCATTTTTTTTCCACATTCCGCTTCCAGTCAAGGGAAATTCTTGGGTGTCTTGTCTAAAAACATGATGAAGGAACTTCAGACTCTGTGATGCTTAATGGTTTCTGGTTGAGAACTTGTACTATACAATGGGAGAAAAGGACATATTCCAAATCTTGGTGTCCTTCTCGCAAGTATTGGTATAATACTGGGAATGCTCTATCCTCTGAACGGGATGCCAGTTCATTGCCGGGTTCTCAACAGCAGTGCCGAAGCTCTTTATAGCCCTTTGTGCAGAGAGCCCAAAGAGATGAATCATTGTACTGTAACTTGGCCAAGGCTTACAGCTATTGCCAGGAGCAGGATTCTAACCTCGACATTTTGTTCATAGGTTAGATTTGCGCACCCTTTGCACTAGATCTCACTCCCTGTTTTGAGAAGGACTTGGGTCCATATTGGACAAGTACTCCCACTTTGGAATACCAAGTCAAGTGTCAGGGGCTTTAGAAGCAAGTCACATGTTTTTAATCGATGGTGGACTAGTTCTGATGATAATTTTTATCACGTGACATTTTGACCTTTAAAGAGTAACAGAAATAGAAATTAAAGGTAGAAATTAAAAGACGCAGTCCTACCGTAGTATTTCTTGAATTGAGATAGTGTTTGCCTCTGGGCCAAGCTACATCAAACACAGCGTGGTCTTTTGAAGTATGCAAGACTGCAGGTACTAAGCACAGTGGACATGTACATGTACACTGTACATGTCAGTGTTCTAGCAATGATGTCATCCAAATCAGTTTGGGAGTGCGCAGGGTCTTTTTATTCATTTTGGGGTCACAATTAATGGGGTAAACATTAAATTCGATGTTTTTGAAGTGGTTATATATTTGTCACGTGAACTAAACATTTTCTATTTCTGTATACCCTTTAAAACTTCCAATCAGTTACATTGGCAATTCCTCACATTTTGTTTTCATTCTGAAGTTAGTTTCCGACTCCAGTCCCACTGGTGGATGGGGGACATGGTCCTGCCCCCCCCCCCAAGTGACAAGAGACTGTGTGATATATGAAGTCCTAGGATGGAGCACCATCAAGGCCAATAGAGGGTCGTTAACCTCTCATGAGTACCTGGTAGTGGACATGGGTGCGGAGGAAGATTACATGAATGGAATGTGTGTGTGAGGCTGTGGTCGGAGGTCCACCTAACATTTCCCACGAAATGGAACATGATTTTAGAGGAAATTCAGGATTTGGAGTAAAGTGGGTCATTCAAGAAAGTCATAGTCAAAAATTCAAGTTGAAGGAGTGTCCACAAGGAAGAAGGACATATTTTTGTTTGTCTGTTACGGCATGAAACACCCAGCAAAGTCTTGCTGGCAATGTATCTGTGATGTCGACAGTGCAAAGGAGTGCTACTCTCTACCAATGTCTTTATGGTTGAAACGGCCCGAAGAAAGTAAAATTGGTGGGAAACTAAAAAGAAATGTATTTTAGCGAGTGAGGGAGTTGCACTTGCGGCAAATAATTGAATAATTATTTGTGTGCAGTGCCCTCCTCACCCAGTGGCCTTGGCATTACCAACTGCATTTATTGCGTGATTTTGTCGGGGAGAAAAAGGGGGCCAAATGATCGAAAAAGAACTTCTTGTATTTCAAAGCAGGAAGAAAACAAATCGGAGTTAATTGGCAAGAGTATCAGTTTTCCCTCTTTAAACATGTCAACAGGATGCACCACACCATCCAGGTGCCCTGACTCGCCCCCTCCCCTTTCACATTCTCTGTGTTCAAGTAGAGAAACCCCCTTGCCACAAGGCTGGCCTTAGTCATTAACCATGCTAGGTGTTATACAAGTTGTATTATTTGGCACCTGGGTCATTCCACGTCAGACCAACACTGCGTTTTGACCTTAGGTCTTCCAATTTTGATTACAAAAATTGCTGTGCTTGAAGACATTGATGAGTTATAAAGACACACCAATTGTTGGCATGATCTGCCATTCCATGGTGTCAGGGCAGAGATCACTGGGAATAGAACATTTTAGCTTAAAACACCACCCTTTTAATAAAGATAAATCACAACTCTGTAAGTTTTTACCGAACATAAACTATGTAAATGTGGTATCAAAAATGAGAATTTTATACTCTAATCAGCAATGCCGTGAAAATTAAGTTTTGAGAAAAGTGGGTCTCTGTGACCTTTGACACATCCCAGTGACCTTCGACTCCATTTTCAAAGTAAAATATTACTTTGAAAATCAATGAAACAAAATCTTTGGAAAAGTTTGTTTCCTTCTCTTTTAGAATCTGTTTAAATCTTCATTGGGTCTGTCCAACTGAACAAATTACATTTTTTTTTATGATTGATTGGCCACAAATATGAGCTTTGAAGCTTTTCATGGTGAAAGTGACAAAAAAATAAAGTAAAACTCAGTTTTACTTTATTTCACCTTTTACTGAAAAGGTTTGTGGTAGCAGCATGGTGCTAACCTTTTACTCAAAGGCTACAAATATGTCCATTTATAGTCCTGACATCATAAAAGAGACTGTTTTGGGTTTATTGGGGTACAAGGGGAAGGCTATTGCTACTATGAAAACATGTTGATATCACACTTTCTGAGCGGAAGTCAAAGAGGATCTGCATTTTTTGACTGTTGATTCGGTGGATGCATGCTGCCTGTTATGCATCTCACATGTACATGTGCGTGTATCTTCAACTTTCTGTAACATGACTGACTTGTGGATTTTTCATCATCATGTTTCTTGGACTCTTTCCAGGAAAAAAGCCACGTTATCTGCCCAACAGCTGTTTCCTGACGCATGTAAAACAAACCAGCTTTCATTAGTTCACCATTTACTGTAATATCCTTATGTGATCAGTACAATCTAATAAATGCTTTTTGGAGCAGCATACATGTATAAGGTTAATTAAGGTTTGACTTTCAGAAGTTCAAGGTTTTATGAGAGCATGATTGTAGGGAATGGCTGAGTTTGTAAGAAGATGGCACATTGCCTGAGCAGTGTTTTCACAAGAGAAGGGTAACAGCGTCTTGTGGCATGAATGTGAAAGGGTGAGGCCAGGTACCATGCACACAATGACAACCCCACCTGGTTTGCAAGTCACTCTGCGGTGATTGAGGATTTCACTAATAGGTTTTGTCGCCTTGTGCCGAGTCAAAAAGACTGGCTTGGCTTCCGTCGAGACCCAACCCTATATTACTGTATATGTGCATACGGTATTACATGCACATTGCTCTCTCACATTGTGTGTACAGTCTGCCTGTCCAGCGGGAAAAATCTTTGGCAATGTTGAGCATTGTTTGCAATGTTATCCTGGTTGCCAGCCGAGAAGGGCACATGATGCTCCATTGCTCCCTTGTGACTTCTTGTCTGCTTATATGGCATGCATGTGCCGTGTATACATGTATAGTATTCTGCATCCCTTGTATGTGTGTGTTAAATCCTTAATACATTAAAGATCATGTGAGGTGAGACAAGGTCCCGTATCACTCTGAAATTACATTGGTTGCTGTGATGTGCCCGGGAAGCACTATAGTCCTATGGTGTGACTGGCCTGGTGGTGCTGATTTGGATGTCTGGATTCAGTGAATTGTCTAGCATGAGGCCATAAGCATGACAAAATGGGGAGACTGCTCTGAGCTCTCTGCACCATCAACTGCCCTCCCCCCTACTGATAGCAAAGGCAAAGACTGGATCGATACATTAATGCCACTGGCACCAGGCGCCCTCTTGAAAAGACCTTGCACTCCACACGTTCACCCATATGCATGCACTCTGTCAGCCCCAAGAGATGTCGAGTGAAAAAGAAGAACCCACTTACCATGCACTCATGAAGACCATAGCCTGTGAGAGATGTTGTGCTGTGTACAGGCCACTTGTTGCTTGTCTGTGCGGTGCTCTTTTTGTAAGTCCATGGGGGTAAATCCTGAGGGGTAGGGATATATGTACATGTATGTAGCCCCCCTCTCTACTCTTTAACCAAATGGAGGATGGACCATCTTACTTTTGATGGTGTCGAACAAAATAATGCTTGTGTTGAGGATAATTTGGACATTTCAACAGCTGAACCGAGAAACTTCAAATACCCCCCATGTTGATAAACACGGACATGTACATGTAAGGTGTGTAAGCTCGCAATAACAACACTTAATGTAATGTAGTGTCCACGCCCCCTCCCCTTTACGAATTTCAAGGGCCTAGCGATATTAGGACTTTGGTCATCCTCATCCCTCAACTCGCAGACATCTATTTCTACCACTGGTGTGGTCAGTGCACAGACTACACAGTAGGTACCTACAGGTAACTATGGAGAGGTTGCCCCATCCCATCCTACACAGAAGTCTGTGCCCCCCCCCATTGAAATTGGAGCTGTTCATAGCCTATGAACAAGCCACAGGTTGCTTTCAGTTCTCCCTCCCCCTTCCCCCCCCCCGGAAAAAAATTAGGGGCACCCATGGGCCCTCCTCAGAAATGAAACCGTTTTACACCTCAACTCACCTCTTCATTTTGCCTTTGCTCTCCTAATGGGCATCGTGTTTGTCTTTTCTCTACGTCTCCAGTTGTCAATGGACCTCCCCTCTTGGGTCAAGCAACTGCCCTTGGACCATCTGTCCATGTGGATGCGGGAAGAGGAGGCCAGGGAAGAGGTGCAGCTGATCTGTCTCTACCAGCTCCTGTGAAATATGACGGTAACAAGCCCTAAAGACCCCCCCCACCACCACCACCACCAACACCTGGGTATAACTTCACGGAGTTGCTGAAAGTGCAGGACTTTGCCAAGCCCACCGATGTTTGCGAAGCAAAAAACCCTGATAACCAGTCAATGTATCATGCAGTTGATTACACTTCTGGCTACCGGGTAATTTCATATCTTAAGCCATAGCCTTCGCAAAACCCTTTTCTGCTAAGCTGCCTCATGAAGTTGGGCGCCGGAGCATGCCACATTCTTGCCTGTATACCGAGCCAGGAGAGCTTAACGAAACCTGACACCATTCTAACACCCCCCCAGCTCTTTGCATGTCTCCTCCCAGCTATCACTTGCTTCAGGTTGCTAAGTAATCTAGATAGAATTTGCCTCTAATTCATGGGGTGTGCGATTGAAATAAAAATGCACTACCGGTAGGGACGCTGACAGTCTCTAATGACACATAACAGAGTTTAAATAGCCAGCCAGCTGTAACTAGGAACACGAGTGCAACATTTAAAATATGCAGATAACACAAGCCCCATAATATCTCTTTTCCTCTTCCAATTTAGGGAAATCTACACTTGGGACGAGCCACTCATTAGTGCCATCTCTAACCCTTTTTTCCACCGTCTTAAATGTACATCTAACTCCTCCAACATGCTCATTGAGGATGTTACGATGTACAGGCGTGTCATACATAGTGTGGACCTCTGCACAAAAGAAGTCCACATAATGCAGGGTACGATGGCGTTGTGTGGACTTGCACATGTCCACACAAGGTTTCCCCCTATCTGGAAAAGGAGTTTAGAGGCATTTTTGGGTAGGGGTCGTCTGTGGTAAAAGGAAGAGGAATAGTCATGGAAACCTTGTACAAAAAAAACGCCCAAAAATCTTGTTCCTGGTTGAAGAAAAATGAGTATTTTCACTGAGTTTTCTTAACTGCAAGAAAAACAAAGGAATGTCCACAGTAGGTATGTAATGTAAACATGTGTGTTTTGGAATGTGTGAAATCGTGTTATTAAGGGAATTGGCGACCCGTGCGATGACCCTTTACAGTTAGACTTCAGGTTCTTGCCTGAGGTCAGAATTCATTTAAGCTGTTTCAGAAACATGTTTTCGTAAATTGTCAGAAAGGTTTGAGTGCATGGGAAAAGAAACTGGATGCTGCCTAGCTATAGGTCTCTTCCAAATGACATCCCTTCCTACAGATTGCCACCGGCGTGTTGGATGTCAAATTGTCATGACACGCATTTGCTGTGCCTATTCCAAAGATATACGAATCACCACATACACATGTATGGAGCATTTGCACACTGAATGCGCATGCACCTGATGGCGTTGAACACGCATTTGCCATTTACCTACAACCATTGTGTACAATGAGGCATGTCTGTACACCCAACCCAAGTACACGGTGTTCACATAATAATGTGACATTGGTTCACGCCATTACCTGCCGCTCTATTTAACGGGGAAAAAAGAAAGATGAACGGCAGTTTGGCTGGTTTTGTTATAAGACCCACCTTGAGTCCAGCCTGCAGAAAGCTTGATTGTTATAGTCTTCCTGAAATTCGCATTTCTGCATCGTAACGTGGCCATTTGTCACAATGGTGAGCATGACATGAAATTTTATGAGAAGAGGATTCCATAGGGTAGAGTGTTTCATGAATCTGTTTTCGTTTCTTCAGAGAGTTCTTCATCTGTGCAGGAAATGGCTCCAGAAATGCATTAACTAACAAACGTGCCAACGGAAATGCTGGTTTTTTTGTTGTTGGGGGTTGGCTTGGTGCAGCATTGCTTCTGTTAGTTCGTTTGATACCCCACCCAAGCCGTGTTTGTTTATGTTTAAATTTTTCACTCTTTTTTTTTTCTTCTTTTTGTTTTGTTTTCTTCAAGTATTGAGTTCATCAGTCAAACAAGAGTGGTTGTAATTAAAATAATCATGCACACAAAACAAGAAAAAACAAGGAGCAAGGTGGCCTAAGCATTTTTTTGTGGAAGAAATTGATTGTGCTCATAATAGTGCATAAAGATTGCAGATATATGTATTTTGAAATTCAAGGACTTCAGGATTGCTCACCTCCGATAAAATAATTTTAGGCGCACTGGAGGGGAAAGTAGACAAAACCTGAATGTATTTTGCCAAGTCTAGATTAATAAGCAAGACATTGTTTTCATAACAGTATTTTTTGTCAATGATTGTCTGAACGTAACTAAGCATGCTCGCATAATGCAAAGTTTTCAAGGGCGCCGTGGTGTTGGCATGAGCTCATGTCTGGGATAACATCCTCCCAGGGCACGTTCGCTCGCAGGGTCAGTGAAGCAATTGACGTCATTGCTGGGGAAGAATACTCATAACTGGAATATGACAATAGATGATCTGTCATGTAATATTTTAACAAGTAACAGCCCGGAATAAGTATACGGTTGACCCGTGTCTGTGACCTCGAGTGCTGTGAAGGACCAGCCCACGGTTTTGGGTCAGCATGTCGAAAAATGATTGTGAAAGTTTGCCTTGATTTGAAAAACACTGTGTCCAAGTTGCTCAAGTTTGTCTCATGTAGCAGAATTTTGTGCCATGAGTTCATTTAAATCGCCATTTGCTGCTTTAATCGCTTCTTTCCAAGGTATTAAAAGGACTAGGCAAATGTACATGCATGCCTAGCATGTGCTGCATTTTTAGAACAGTTTGATATCCGTTATTCCTGCAAACTAGCTACAAATACGACGAAAACTCCCTATTTTTTGCCTCACGGCAGCCACTTAGCTCTAAGCTAATCACTTCATACTTTTCGTTTTAAAGAAACGCTGCATAAAGGTTCGACTATTAAGCTGTTCTGGCCGAAAGTTATTATTGTTTGTAAATTACAATTAACTTTAAATATATATATAAATGCATGACGTTAATTGCTCTAAGATGGTTGTTAGTACATTAAACATACAAATGCAATCTGAAAATTTACTTTTCAATGTCTATTTAAGTGCATGTGTCTAACTCATGTTTCAGTGTTGGACATTGGAGAAGTGAGTTACCGCGAATTGCACTGTCAGTGTCATGGGTTGTTGATGACGTGCTGTAGACCTTGGCTGCGTGGTTGGCATCAAAGGACCCCTTGCTTGTCATGGTCCTGCGCTATATGTCGAATTGTGTTATACTGGTTCCGCTTTGGTTAAGTTAGCCATGTACAAAAGTTTGCCTGTGATAAAAAATGTGATTCTAGGCATTTTTTAGTTTCATGGATCAGGTTCACTTCTTCACAAAATGTGGATGCCCCTCTGTTTGCCTGCGTTCAACTAAATTTTCATTTCAGTAAAATTACAGTTCTTTAACAAAGTCGCTGAACAAGGAGAAAAAAAAATTCCAATATGAACGATACTGTACGGTGTGTGCTTAACCCTCAAAGGGGGCGCCCCCCTGGGCTCGACCGTGTCATTCTCATTTTTTTGCAACTTTGTATGGATGTAAAGACACTTTTTATTACAAATATGAAGTTTGAAATCAGTGAAACATAGTTTTGTTGGTACAGTCATTTGAAGATTAAAGTTACACTGTGTGCAGTGTACCCGTGTGCCCTTGAACGACAGTGGCAAAAGTATTCGTTTTGGGCTTATCTGTCTCGGAAAAATGGGCACTACGCAACAACGGCATATTCGATTTTCTCAAAATTGGTGTTAAAATTACTGCAAAGAACTACTCTCACAACTCCGGAATGCTCAGGTCCTGAAAAGAAATGCAGAACGGTGGTATTGGGAAAAAAATCGAGGGTGCGGATTCCGCCCCCGGCTCTTGTAGGGTTAAAGGTCCTTCGGTTTCGCTTCACTGTGCACTCGCAATGTCTGTAGAGAAAACCAATAGCATCGACTTTCATTTAGACATTTGATGTGCGCCGAGGCAAAGAAACCCCACAACGCGTCGTTGCTGGCATGCGGGCTGTAGTCAGCATGTAGATTCCAACCCGTGTCGGCACTTGGGCCATGAATATATGACAATGCTCATTTCATGCCCAAGACCATCTCCAGGGGTATTTTAAACCTCGTTGTCTTCTAGTACGCCAGTTAAATACTGTGAACAAAGGACAATTAGCTGAAACGTTGAGCTTGATATTGTGGAGAAAGTGGGACCCACCCTTATGTTGCGGACTTCTGCACGGTTGCACTTATGACGTACCTTTTCGCAACTACTTTACCCCAAGTCTGAGAGTTTGTATAAGCTACGTCCTGTTTACTAGGTTGCTTAAAAGTTAATTCATAAAAATGCAAGATACTGTTTTTCCATTAAGTCGTTATGAATATGCTGGCCCGTAAAATCTGTTGCATTGTAATGTCGTTACGGCTCAGTCAGTGCTTTCTAATTAAAAGAAGTCTCTGTTTTAAGGCGAAGCAGGTGCAGAGCATTTTAATCTCTCGGTTTCAAACCTGTTAATGTTCATCATGATGGTTTCAATGACCTGTTTGGGCTGAGTAAGGGCATTCTTTTGAGTCCCTATTTTTATATGACGTCCGTGGCTCTTTCCCATTCAAAGGGTATTTAATCCAAATTTTAGAGTGGCCATTGTGGAAAATCCCACCCCACGATCTTTTCCAAGTAGCTAGACCATTGAGATGTAGAAAAATGTAGTTTGGGTACATGATTATGATCCAGATCCTCTGGCGCTTATCTCCTTCAGTGCTTATAAATTCCCAGGCACCTTGAATCTCGCCAAAATTCTTCATGTCACAAACTGTAAGCATGCTCATTATGCAGAAAATTGATGAAAATACCCGGTACATCCTTGTTGCCTCCTTTTCCATGTGCGAAGTTGTCAGTTCATTAAGTCGTCTGGGAGCGAGCGTTTTCTGACGCGATGTCTCAATATTTAATGGATACTTTCGCCCCGCCGTGGAAGGCTGTGTAACAACAGGTCATGCGTTAAACAGTATCGGACCGTTCTTCCGTCACACGTGTATGAAAGATTAATTACATATATCAGGAATTAGCATAGACGTACTTATCAAGGTGAATAAGTCCTATGATGATCATGGGGAGAATGCCCGATCAAAACACTTTGGCCTAAAGGGAACAGCATTGCAGGCATGTAGCGACGTTATTTTTTTACATGTGAAACCAGCAGAATTCATAACAGTGGTAAAGAATGCACATTTAACACGAAATATTAAAAAATAATATGAGTGATACGTGTACAAATCAAAGAGTTCTCAAAATCCAAGTCTTGATTGGGAAAGAGCGACAGGTATCCAGGATTTTCAAGACTGGCCGTCCTGCCTCGAGAGTAACTACTAAATTATAACCCTATGAACTCTTAGTAGTTGTAAAATAAGGTGCGAAAACAATGAACCGAACCTCAACCCAGACCCCCGCCCGAGATCCGCCAATTCGAGACCATCTTTTCCAAGACAAGCCCAATCTCATCCAAATCTCATTCAGCGGAGACTACAATATCATGAGCGGACACCTGTACCATTCACAATAGGCTTCACTGATGTTTTTTAGTTTACCTTTGTGTCCGTCAAGGGCCTCTTTTTTTTATTTTTCTATTTGAACGCCAACATCGCACAAATTCCCTGCTTCACAATTATTGGTAGAGGTGATGCAGGACACTATGCCCGTATGTACAACGCCGTAGAGCACCCGAGGCGAAGCCGAGGGCACCGTGAGTCCTGCGGGTGTAAGAACATCATATCCCACACCACAGCAATCAACGATTTGTTGGAGTATCACTCTCGCCAGTTCACTGCGTGATAGTGTTGACACAGAATGGCAAAATCGGGAATTTTTTTCGGGCAGTTCACGTGATCGGGGATACCTACGGTCGACCTTCGGTCCAAAAAGTGGGGGCGAGGCCCCCCGAGATGTAAACCTGCACCCATTGGCATAATTAGGGCGATTTTTTTTGGGGGGGGAGGATTAAGTGTGACTTGTGCATGTACGTTGTGTATATTTCAAACGGGGGAACCCAGGGGCATGACATCCCCTAGAGGAGGGGGGGGGCACGTGCCAAAATTCTTTGCTAAGCGGGCTGTTTGTTATGCCGACGTCGTGTTAACAAATCACACGACGGATCAAATTCTTTGATAGGGCGAGAAAATTCGGTTTCACAATATTTGTTTTCGGGATGACGAGGAAAAAGGGACGGAGATTCCGACGTTTGGGGTAGTACTGATTATGCTGAGAGGGACGGTATGCGTGTAACTCTGTGCATTCAGAAGAAAGTGCTTCAAACGACGGCGAAGTGACTTCTTGTTGAACGCCTCATGGATATGAGTGCTAATTCATTGATGTATCATTCACTTTTCTCGCTTATAAGAACCGACACCGGAGCGCTTTATATACCCTCTCCGTAGTGAGCACGCGCGAGAATTTCCTGTGGTCGGTGCACAACATGATGAATGTGGGCGAGTTGAACTTTTGGGAGGGGGGGCTACTGGGTGACCTTGAAAAAATGCCCCCCTCCCCGTGGGTGTTCGCTGGCGAGTGTATAATTGGTAGCAACATTATCGTGTCCAGACCTGCGGTACCGGGCTAGCTGCGTACGCAGGGAAGTACCCGGCGGATGCCTCGAAGGGAATGATAAGATATTCGGTTGCACATCACGGCCACCTGTGCTTTCTCGTCAAGATAAAATGTTGAAAAATGAACTCAATAAAAATGCCGCAACTCTGACCAGATTAATGCGCAGTTGCACCGAAACTAGGGGGAAAGATGCGTAAGAAGACAGTGCTTTTTCGCGAAGTCTTTAGTAAGATTTGTTGACAGGGGACTGTTTTCCCTAATACACTAATACATGTGGCAGCAAAGTTGAAGCGGTAGCCATGTTGAAATTACCCACTTCGAACAGGAGCACTACAAAGGCAAACAATTTTACAGCGCCGCCCAGCGCTCAAAGTAATATATTCCCTGTCAACATTTTCTCCTTTTCGTTTCTTTTGCTGGCTGGTGTTTGAGATGAAAGATTAGACGCTACGATGCATCTAGTCTGTAAAGTGAGTGCCAAATGTGATAAAAATTGGCTGCCATTGGCAATGATAATGGGGTGATGCGGCGCAGTAAAAATCGAACAAATAAGCAAAACACGGCATCATCTTTAATACTTTCAAAGCTACCACGCAAACGTGGTCTGCACATTAGGGTGCAAAGTTGATTCCATTGTGAGGTGAGCGAACTGTATTCGCTTGAAACATCCCAAGAATATTGTACGTCATAATGCAACACTTCAAGCGAATTTTAAATGTCTTGTTTTCGAAACGAGATTTTTCTTTCGTGCCACTTCCATGGTTTGTGCACGGAGACGGTACGTGTATTGGTGTTCCACAGAGCTCTGGTACATTGCCGACTGATAACCGTTTATTTACAGGCAAATCTTGGCGGTTGTGTTTCGACAGTCGTTGTTCGAGTGACTCGGAGGTGTCATTGACGCGTGGCACTCTACTCGCCTGCCGAACAGCCGCAATTCTGGCAAAATCTCGTTGGGCCCGCACCCAGTGGCCCCCTCTCATTCAAGTTGTTGGGTCTGACTGCGCGGTCTGAGCTCCAGCTCAAGATGACAACAGTGACCGGGGCATTGGGGGACCTGGAAATGGTAAGGCTATTGACACGTGTCCCAACAAAGTTGTCCAGGATTGTCTGAGTTTATACGTGCCTATTATGTGAATGCGGGGAGGGCCTGCCAACTTTACATCCTTGGATATTGTCTTCAGAACAATAGAATTTAAGGACTCTAGATGTCAACTTTAACTAACAGTGACAACAAGCTGAAATACTAGGGACACTGTGCTAATAGTGCCTAAAACATTTGTGAATCACATATGCTTCGCAAAGACAAAATATTGTAAATGATTGCATTTGTTCACCTTCACCGAACAGAGCGAGAATCATGCCCTCACAAATGTGGCACGCGCCGGCGATATACATGAGACAATATCAATGGTTAGCCACGCCACATCATTAAAGAACTGGAGTCTCTCACTTCCTTTCTTTTGGGGGTGTCTGATAAATCTTTGTTGCATTTTTTCGAGCCAATAACGGAATGACGAAATAAGAAAAAGTTAGTTGTTTCTGGACCAGAATGGGCCTTTCAAATTCAGAAACGCTTCGAGTTTGGACAGTTGTAGGCCGAAATGACATGGTTTGCATGGTATACGATGAACTCCTACAACAAAACAGTTGTGATTGTACACACACACCGTAAAAAACGGATTTTTATCTCCCTTGTTCTTTTACTTGTGCACGTCCAAAGTATACCTCCTATTCAACCGTCGGCTGCCATTTCATGTTTACCAAGAACAACACCAGAAAGCACACGCAAAACGGCATGATGTACGACGTATGCACATACACAAGTATGACTTGCGTAACCAATTCAGACATTTAGTACAAGTGCGCGCATGCGCTTGCACATGCGTTGAACTGTAGATTTTACCCCGAGAGAAGACGAAGTCGTGAATGTCTGTCATGGCACTGTGGTTTTCTATCATGGGCATGGCAAATGTCTTTGATTCCATTTCCACATTTTTCTTTACGTTGTCCCAAAAAAAGTATAATTACTTCATCGCAAAAATGGGATCATATTTTTTCCGATTTCACCAATGACATTCATGCACTTGCAATGCTAGCTACTCCATGAAGAAATTCAGCAGGGTGATATATTAACGAATTACTTCCTCAATGAAGATAACAGATATGAGAGTATGATTTGGGAAGCTTCGAAAAGCCAGCAAACTAATAGGCCCACAGTGCTCCGTGTATAGCGATATGCTCTTATACCGAAAAATAAAATATGATTCACTGTTGTGTCTGAATTTGACTCCAAATCTCATTTCCATTTCTCTGCGACCAAAAGATTCATGCACTGAGCAAGCACTATCGTTTATGTTAAGGGTGAACTTGGTTCAACTTTTCTTCTGACGAGAGGCTGTCGGGTTTATGATGTGCTTCCTAACTGCGCAGGTCCGCTTTTCACGTTTTAATGAGTTCACGTCCCAGTGTTTCCTCCGCACTTGTTGACTGGATTCATCATCGAGAATTCTTCGAGGAGGAAAAGATAATATAATGAGGAACGGAGCAATTAACGCGAGGAAAGTTTTACCGGATTTTTTGTACCATAGATGAGGAAGAAAATAGAACTTGGAACATTGTCAAGACAAGTGACAATGGAGAAACTGTGGAAGTAAAACGCAAAGAAGCAGGGACAATGATAAAAAAGAGCAGAACATCAGAGATATAAGAGCGATGTACAAAGTAGAGCTTGGAACAATTTCACAGAACTGCTTAAACATAAAATTTGCTTAAAAACCTCGCTTAATAAAGTAAGGTTACCTGCCCATACTTCATGTGACTGTCATGTCAACCAAACAACAGCTCAGTATCGGTCGACAGTAATATAAAATCGCACAGAGTTTTGCTGGTAACCTTATTTTATCAAGCAAGGGTTTTTGCTCTTGAGCAAATTTTGTGCTAAACCACCTCTATGAAATTGGCCTCTGGCCAATACAGTGGCATCGGAATAATAAGGTACAACACAGGCTGTAGAGCCAAAAAGAGCAGCACTAAACTATATTCATTTGTCGGCTATTGAGAATAATGTGAGGTGAACTCGAACGTAAAGTGACAGCAACAAAATAAAAGTTTAGTATACAAATTAATGCCAGTTTACATTAAGAATAATTGAACATTTGGGATAACTTGTATCTTAAAGCCACATTTAGACACAAACTGAAAGTGAGGCTTGGAGCCCCAAATTGTCTGGTACCATTGCATTCAACAGATTTACATAGAATGTGATAGATTTAGGGAACACGATCGAAAATTTTCCCCTTAAATAAGGTCCAATGGGAAGAGCACAACGGGGAGGAGCAGGGGCGTACTCAACATAGCGGTGTAGAGAACAGCTGCTAATCCCAGTAGTTTGGGTATCTCGGGCCGTGTCCGAAACGGGCCTTCCAGAGCTACGGCTACGTGTATTGTCTGCACGTCTCCACGTACTTTCAATGGCGTGAAAACCTAGACCTAGCTCTAGACAACAGATTCGGATGCAGCCTCGGTCACTCAAAGTTCATGATCTCACGTGGGTTGGCCCCTGCATGCGCGTCAGTTGAAGAGAAAAAAATTAACCTGTGTCTGTCTTGAAAAATTGGGGCTTTGCAGGAACATAATGTCAAATGTTCATACACCGGTACCTACGAAGGCAACTCGCCAAAAACTCCTGAAGACTCGGCGTGTTGAAAAAAAAAGCGCTGGGATGACATCACGTGGAGTTGTGTAGAAAGGGCGGTTTAATAGGCTTACAGAGAATATTTCAGAGTGGAACACAGAAGGAGAACAAATCATCATGGCAAATGAAAGATTGTGGCTGTCAGTGCAGACCTTTGCCCTGTTATGTTCAGGCAGCACAATGCGTAATGTTGAACAATCTTAAAGGAACACACTTAGCCACTCGGCATTTCAACTATTAAATGTTTTCGGTAGCTCAGGCGAACCGTGAAATCTACAATAAGTCAGCATTCATAAATGTCGTGACGAGTCTCAAAATTTGGTGACTTGAATCAACTCGAGTCATCTTAACATTGTGAGTCGAGTCGAGTCGAGTCACTTTGTGTAGTCGAGTCAAATACCGAGCTCAAGTCAATTTGAGTCACAAAATTTGAACAAAATACAAGAAAAACACTACTAGGTGTAAATCATTTCTTGGTATTTTTATTGTCATTAAGGCATACTAAAAATAAATTGGGGTGACAGGTATCTAGCTGGCTAATATTTTGCTTTAATGTTTTAAGACTCGAGTCTTATAAATTTGTTCTCGAGTCGAGTCTTTACGAGAGATTCGAGTCGAGTCATTTACCCGTCGAGTCGAGTCGAGTCGCCAAAATTGTGACTCGAGTCGGACTCAAATCAAGTTATTGACTCGAGTCATTTTAACTCTGGTATTCAAGGAATGGACGTCAACGAACTAATAAGGGACCGAAGTAACGATCGCAGAGGGTCTGTGCAGTATAATTTTGTCCCCTCTTTATCAGCGCCACACTGAGCAGAAGAGAAGTCCGGTGGTAGGAAATCGCACTTCCTGCATGGATATCCTCCCATGCAGTGTTATGATTAACTTGCTTTGGGAGAAGGCCAACTTACAGAAACAATGGCCGACGTATAATTAGCTACAGTACTTCCGCACGGGCCTCGGGAATATGCCTAAGTACACGCAGCCTCATCGTATCACCTCTCCCTGTGCCGGTCGTCCGTTGGTTGCTACCATTCTGCATCCTTCACACGTCAAACCCCTTCTTATGTTCCAACTGTGTCCCATTAGCCCAACCGTGTCTCCGGCAGAGTTACTTTGATAAAGCGCTATTAATTGCCGAGACCGAGCTGATTACCAATTTTAATTAAAGGATGGCTAGGTCGTGAAGGATGAACGACCAGTCTGCAGGCCGTGGGCAAAAATCCCTTGGGGATGGGGGTATATAACCCCCATTTTTTTAGGGGAGTGAGCTATTGAATCATGCCCCACACTTTTTTGTGGCGAAAAAAAAAATTAAAGCGGATTTCGAAGTATTGTACTTCCCAACAACCAAAATGTACCGTACCCAATAGCACCCAAAAACAGAGAACAATCAAAAGAAGCCATTGATATGCCATTTTGATGTAGGATTCTGCATGAATGAAATACGTATTACACATGTACATCATGAACATGAATTTGTATCGCCCCCTATGTAGTGGCACATGATGTCATCCCTCCCCGCTTTTCAAATTTCCGTGGCTGGGCAAGTCATCCCCCACAATTCACCACCCCCCCCCCCGATTGCCGGCACAAATTTACGCCACTGCTACAGGGCATGCTGTTCCCACTTCGCAAACGGGTCATGGGGGGGGAGGGGGAGAAACGATAGGATGTGTCAAATTGAGTTAACGTAGGGGACGATGGGGTGAAACATACATAAGGCCCTTCGATCTTGCTGAACGTGCGGCCCCCTCGTCGTGAATTGTTGTTCGCTGTTGTCGCGTCCCCGAGGGAGGGCGCCCCATTTTGGGAGGGTTCACCTCGTTCTCGTCTCCTCTAGTGGGATTCGTTAGTGATCGATTTCAATTAAAAACTGACAAGCTTACACCGAAATGAGCTTTGACGAGCTTTCCTCAGCAACAGCAAGTGGCCCCATTGGTTCCAGTAGTAGGCCTAATACAAGGAGCACATTAATTTTAATCTGATACGATTTTTTTGTTTCTGGAACACTCACGAGCATTTGGGGATATTTGTTTTGTTAGGGTTTGTTCAAGGGTTTTTCCATGACAATTACTGATAATTGACCTGTAAATTTCTATATTAGTTTCTCTTCTATTTCCCGTAGTATTGTGTCTTACCCATCCTGCACAGATGTCCTTTCAAAACCTGCCATATTAGGTCTTCATGTTGACGCTCATGTAGTGCTCCTCAGGCCCTATTTGGTTTGGAGCGGCAGAATATTTTGTTCTGAAAGTTGTGGTCCAAAATGCCAGCGGTTGGGAGGGGGAGCTTGCCCGTCCCCAGGGGACATGCTGGCTTTTGAGGAAGTGAACACGTCCACACTTTTCAACGGTACGAGTACCTTCCTTTGGGGGATTTTTTTCTTACCGATGCAAAGAAATTGTTTCAGAAAAAAATCCCCAGCCAATGACATCACTGCATTGCCTGTAGCGCGATACACCATGCTGATAAGAGCTGATCACCCCTGGAAATAGCCGTGAAGCCATGTTGAACATTGATGACGCACCCCATTGCGAAATAGAACAACTGGGAGTCCCCATTTTGACCAAGATTTTCAGAAATAAAAGCTGACAGCCTAGCAGCCTGTAGCTTCCATCTTTTTTGATTTATTTTTTTTTTACAATCCATCCAGTCAACGCACCACAAAAATATGCTCTTACAGCAGTAAATTTGACAGGATGCAAATCGTGGCCTACAACCTGAAGTATCTCGCGTGCGTACCATAATACCGTGGTGGCCCATTTCTCGCAACACACATCGAACGGGATTAGTTGCGGTTTCAAGCGATGTATCCCTGCTGTCTCATGGCTCAGTGGGTATCATCTGAAGGTGAGTGAGAGACCAAGGGTCAATGACATTTATTTATCTCAGTATTTTGAAATCAATAGGAGACTTTGAGACACTTGGTGGAGGCAAACATATCGGTCCTTTATAGCACTGCCGAGCATGCACATGTTGTTTTGAGCATGCGCGCATAGTTCTGAGCACGCGCAGTACTATGAAAATTACTGGTATGTCTGCTGCAACCAGCGTCTCAAAGTCTTGCACGACATCAGGGACAATGACTAGCCTTACATGGTTCCTACGGCAACCTGTTTAACCCAGTGGTCGTGCATTAAAGCACTTATACGGTAAAAACGTTCATTTGAAAATGCATGTTTCGAAAACAATATCTGGCATATGAATCAGTTGTGATTTGAAATAAATCTAGAATTATCGGGTAAGCAGTCATGACGAGGGAACGTTTTAGTATAGCCTCATTGACCGACCATGTAAGATCGGTCATTTTAGGCACACTGGCTCAGCGTCCCATTACAATGATCGTTATCTTGTAAAATCAGGAAAATGTTGGACTAATATCCCGGCCGGTTTAAGGCAAACTGCTTTGTTACATAGGAGCATTGCAAAGGGAAATAATGGGAAAATCCAGTCCACGCACCACAAAAATATGCTCTTACAGCAGTGAATTTGACAGGATGCAAATCGTGGCCTACAACCTGAAGTATCTCGCGTGCGTACCATAATACCGGGAATAATGGGGGGAAAATTTCCAAAGTTCAAAAAAGGGCTTTATATGTTTTTAACCAGCTTTTTTCACCAGCTTGAAGCACGTATAAACTGGTGATGGTGGGCAGTATGGCGTTCTGATCGACATGCGTATCATGAAGGCTCTTTAAAAGGCTTTCGTTCGCAACATACATGTATTTAGACTGGTACATCAGGTCCAGTGCCACAGATAATGAGACATTTGGTACGAAACCACCTACATTGTTCCGTGTCCATTAGGCTTAACGCTCGAGTAATTTTGTCCAGGTACGGTATTTGCATAAATGACTTTGGTCACTTGAACCATATATTATGCATCTGGTGATTGGTTTAAACCATGGCAACAGAAACAAAATGGAAAGCGAGTATTGTGGGCATTACTAAGACGAAAATTACTCTCAAACGAAGCCAACCACCATTACACAGTTCACACAAACGTAACACCGAGCTCGACGTTCAAATTTCAAATTACCGAAGTGTGTTTGTCCGATCATGTTGGTAGCGGAAGAAGTTATTTTTAAGTGTGTTATAATAAAGGCAAAATTGGATCAATTATCAAGTAGCTGTAAGCATTTTCAATGCCCATAATTTTTGATGCCTGTAAAAAAGGAAATCTTGGAAATATGAAGATGTTTTTGTCAAGGTTGGTTTTGACAAGGTTTGAGAAAATAATGGTGAGGAAGTGGAAGTGGCCCGGAAAGAGCCTCAAAATTCAGCTCTAGATTTAACATGGATGTGAGCGCAAAATGAATTTGTAAACATCAGCCATGTTGCAGAAGATATTATTTGAACTGGAAACACATGTAATTAGAAGTCGAAAAGTTTGACCACGATCTTGGTGACTATTCCGTATAATATTATAAACGTCGCACGGTGTGTTTATCAGTGCACTGTAAAAAACGTTGGTCAAAACAGTGTTGGGCATTTATTATTTGCCCAATCTTGGTTAAAGTTACTACATTGTTTGTCAATTTTCCGTAACTTTTGGTCAAACATTGACCAAATATTGGGAAGAATTTACCCAAAGGTTGCTACATTGATATTTTTACCAAAGTTGGGCAAAATATCATCCCAAAATTGACCTTTTACAGTGTGAAGAGTGTGGTGAACGCGAGTGGTTCTGAACTTTAAGTGGCAGGAAAGGGAATGATCATAAAAAAACGTATCAAACTGCGAAGATAACCAGGTATCTTCTGGCCCATATCCGCCCCCAGGGTGTCAACAAAATTGTATCCTTCTCAGAGCTATACCGCCGTACCACGCGGTGGCCAATAACTTCGCCTGATATAACCTCGCTATATCCCAGAGTTACAACAACATTCGAGTACATTTCCAAGCACTTTTAGTACACAAGATCAAAGGCTCGGCCTGAATTCTCGGGAAATATCATCGTGCGAGAAAGGTGTGGTGATCGTGGTAATAGCTGTTCAATCTGGAATAGTCGGGGTTGTGGGTGTGACATGAACCTGAATGTAAAGGCACATTTAAATAATGATTTATCCAAATTTAATTTCATTGTAACCGAAACTTTATACTCACACCACAGTCCTTAACTTTGTTCCCTATAGCCAATGCATCTACACGCACAGTATTTCATATTGGGAATGATGTAGAGTGTTTTAAATTGTTCTATTGTCGACTTACAATCACCCCCACCGTAATAGCGGGAAAATTATGGAATCACTTGTAAAACAATCATGACATGAGCGCAGTGCTTCGTCGCATAGAATTAGCCTGTTTAGCCTGTTTGGTTCTTTTGCAGGTTCGCAAGTTCCGAATTCCGAATCAGGAATTAAAGAGCGCTCATATACATATCTATGCATTTTATCACTGACATCAATTGCTCCCTTCCTATCCCTATACTGGTAAATTCGGGGTTTATCCTTCAATATACCAATGCGATGAAAAACAAATGTAAGACCTTAATCGGGCAATTCTTATCTCAGTGTCATTCATTCAAAGAAATTCCACACCCAGTGTACTACCCATGTCTGGTGGCTGTATCCCTTGCATATTACTCGGGCTATAACATAATAAGCTACACATTATTACTTGGCCAAGACCATCGAATTTCGGTCAAGCCTAGAAACGGACGTTCTCGGATGATAGGTGAAATCACAGATTAAAACTGACCCCAAATCCACGGCAAAATAGACCCCTCAATTTACGGTAACCATGCGATCATTTTCGGCTTCCAATGCTCTGTGAAAGGAGACATGACATTTTGTGCAGTGTAAACAAGGATGTGAAACTGACTGACGTCACCAGCTAGGAAAGTCATCACGTGGGGTGAGCTTCCGCAAGTTGTCTGCGCTTGGTGTGCGCGCGTGCAGGCCACGGTCCCGGCCTAGAGCCCAAGGCATGCAGCACACAGCCTGGGAAGAGTCAGCGGATCAGTCGATCAGGAGTAATGCACGCTCCGAGTGCGTCGGTGGTGCTACGTGAAGCTTGTGGGGATTAGCGGTGGACCACGCTCCGGACCGTGCGTCCGTGTTGGTCAAGTGCTCCGGTTCGCACGTAACCACCGCGAGAGCCGAGCATCCAGGAATTTATGTATCGCTGCGTATTGTTTCGTCCAAAGTTGCCGTGGTTAGCCCGGTCGACAGGGAGCAAAAACGCCATGAGGTGGTACGTAAAGTTCTCGTCACTCGCCCGCTTGTTGTGGATATTTGCTGTGCTGCACGTAGCGCCTGCTTATGGTGTTCAAAGCGGTGAGTAATCGAGTAATGTGACTTCAAAGGTAACAAGCCTGACAAAAACATCGTTTTGAGCCTGTACTTAAATACCCCCCGGCATGCATGCATGCAGTTATTCGTTAATTTGTCCCAAGAGGCCTTTCGACGAACGAGCTGCGTCATTGCACAACAGTTTGCATGCCAGTCGTCAAAGGAGTGTTTGTGCATGTCTGTTCTGAGAATCAAAAGCTTATTTCTGAAAACAGCTATCTGCACAAGCAACATTTCCAAGAATGGCAACAATGCATCGTCTAAATATCATTTTCTTTCATGGTGACATGGCGACAATTTGTTAAGGCGGCTTGTTATTGCGCCAGTACCAGTTAAGCCTGAAAAATCCCATAAAACTGTGCAGTAAACCAACCAGCTATGGAACCAGCTATGTTATGGAAAGGCTGATAGGTCACATTCAGTATCCCTAAACACATTTAGGACGAGCACATTGAGACAAGTCATCACATAGTCGAGTAACACACCGAACGACTTATACTCAATGCGATATGCATTCAGCAAAAAATGAAGAAACTAAACGTGTTGTTGATGCTAGTTACTCTTTCGCTGAACGAGGTCAAGGCACTTTACTGAATGAGTAACAAATGCATGATGGGTAATGTTGGAAGGATTATCTCTACAAGTCAAAATGCATAATACATGTATGCAGTAATGAAGGAAGGCTTGTACTGGATATTGGCCACACGGTCAAAAATCCACAATGAGCATGTCCACAAAGCTTCATTGGTAAGAGATCCAAGGATGAAAACGGGCGAAAGGCTTTAAACTTAAAAATCGAACCAGAATCCATGCGTCTCAAGTTCTATTCATATTTTTTCCAGCAACCTTAAGCTCTATACAACCTTGTTTCCAGGATATGTGGCCTCAGTTTCCGACTGTTGTTTTGACAAGCCTACATGCTAAACTGACCTGAACGGAACTCAGTGTTTACTTACGACTCTAAAGAGTGAAGACTTTTTTTGTCTTCTCGGATGGAAACGGAGTGCTGTTGATTGGACAGGATTGGCTCTGCTTCCATGCCACCGTTTGCGGGAGGCGTGTTTCGTTAGTACGCAGAAGTCTTGGGGTGCACTTTCTTATGGGAAAATGATTCCTTAAAGGAGACTGGCCTTCATACCTTTATCAGACCTCATTACCTTTTGAAAAAAATCCTCCAGAGCCTCGATTACAGCCATTATTCAAGTCAGATCTTCCCAGTATGCTGTGTTAAAATTTATAATTGCAGAAGGGTTTTGTCAACAGTTTTGTTTATTTTTTACATTGTGAAATTGCATTTATGGCTCGCTTACAGGCTAGGCCTAGGCGGCAGTCTAGCAAAATATTAGTTGACTGTTTTCTAATGAATACCAGCAAAAATGGCACGAAACGTGAACTGTTTTAAAGCCCCCTTCAGCTAACATCGCCTCGTGTGCCGTTTATGCGTCAATTAAGTGTCACGTGCTCATATAGGAACAGCCTAAGGGTCTCACCCTTGCGGCCCGACAACAAGCAAGACTTAAAAAGTCCTGCCACAGCACACATCTCAAAATTAATAATCGCAAAAAAGCCGGGCCCACATCTAGAAAGTTTCCCCCTTATTTACCAACCCTTTCAGCCCTCTACACAGGGGGGGGGCACGATCCTCCTCGCAGCCTCGCCAAGGACACGATATGCGAAATTATTCATTGGCAATCATTTATTATTAATGATTATTTAAGTGGTATTCCTGAGAGAGCGAGGCAAAATTATGAGGGAAAGAAATTTTAACATAAAAAAAGAACCGGAATAATTTAAGCGGTAATGCTGATGACGGCTCTCGAACACTTGCGAACGGAAATGTAATTCTGAAAAATTTGTGTCTCGGCGCACAATGACATTATTTTAACACCGGCAGCATACTAAATATCTGGCTTGCATCCAACAAAGTGCGCTATCTCTTGAGACCATTAAGACAAAATATGGTGTCACAAAAAGTGTATTGGTTTCCGGCTGATTACGGGGGCTCGAGCTCTGTGAAATTCATCGGCAATAAATAATATCATAAAGTGGTGTCAGCATTTCCATTAACAGTTTAAGATATGCGTTTATCATTCAGGGTGAAAGAAAAATTGTTGTCATGTCAAGTTTACGTAGTGGTAGGTCCCCGACACATACACATATGCCGGTAGGCCTAGGGGAACTAGGGTCAAAAAAATGCAGATCCCTCTGTAGAATGCTATTTTAAAAGACAAAACTGCCTTTTCATGTAACTTGAAGTCATTGCAAGGTCACGGCATTGTATGTACTTTGGCCGTATTTAAGTAGAATAACCCTTTTTGAAACACCCTTAAAAAGGATGTAATGATTTAAAATGTTTAAAATTCGCGTCGTAATAATCGAAAGTAGCGGTGCAATCTCGTATTGTATAAGGTTTGCTTAAATACCTCGACGTGTTTTATCCACTGTTTAAGTTGGATTTTGCTTTAATTTTGAAATTGATTTGTAACAAAATATCTTATCCAGAATTTCCCCTCATGTAGCATTTTTTTAACCAGTTTCAAATGCTACGACCACCAGTTGTCGGCAATTTCGATGCCGATTCGTTGATTTAATGATGCACATGCTTTAAAACGCTGAATAATCAAAAGTGCACGCTTTTCAACACAATGAACTGCCTGCTAATTTGACTCTGTACCAATTGGACGAAACGAAATTTACGCAGAAACATGCTATGTTTCCGCATTATCGCGTTCAAAATCAACAGAGTGAGTGTGAGTACGTTCTTGCCTGTTACAATATTTCTTTTCAAAGTTGTCAGGAGCGAAGTCCAACACGGCCTTATCAAACTTTCTCTCAGCATAGCTTTCTTGTTTGAAATCATCAAGCAGGGGAAACACGGGAAATTGAAGGCCCCCAGGATATGTAAAATCGTGTTTGGAATGGATGGATATTTGGGAGTAAAAGTGCATTACGGTTATTCGTAATATCCCGCACAAAATAAGCCTGCGAATGATGCAGCGACAGCATTGGCACTCAAACCCTTGGCGCCAGCAAGACAAAACTTGTGGTTATCTGTCTCCTGGTAACCATTAGTAAGGCTAAGAATAAACGCGCGCGGGTCTGGGGCCGTCTGGGGATTCGAAGGAAATAGGCAATTTGGAGGCAGAAAAAACTTGGTGTTTCCGGGTCGTGTTTCCTGCATCGTTATGCCCCAGTGTCTCACTGTGATAGGGAAGGATTTAGGAGCCAGTAGTTCTGTCAAAATGATAGCGGATGTACGCCAAGCTGCGGAACAATAATTAGAGGTAAAACAATGGGAATTTTTTTTTGCATCTGTGGTGTGCGGATTTCTCTGATTAAAATTAATACACTCTTGCCGACTTGTGTAAGCGACTGTCGCTAATATGGGTAATTACTTGTAGGCTTACATGTTTGCTTGTAAGCATGCTTTATACGAAGAAGGTTTGCTTTTAGCTTGTCGGATTTTTCTTGCTATCCAGACTCGTAGCTGCAGCCGAGTCGCGCACAGCGTCTCACAGGTACCGTGTGCGGTTGTTCCAGCAGTGACTGTTTGGTGTCTAAAATGTCATCACGGCTGCTGTGAAATGACGACCACATATTTGTCGTGAGTTCATAGGAAGTGAGAGGGAGTGATAGGGATAGTTTTGCTTCCCAACTCTTGATGGTTTCACCTTGTTGACAGATGATATATACACGGCAACAACACGAGTCCACTTGTTCCAGGGGTGGCACAGACGCCCTGAAGAAGCTCGTGTTTGTTTCAAAATTCGAATGCTTCCTGAAGAATATGTAGACATTCTCTCTAGAGATATCACTGAATCCCTTTGGAGATTGGTACCAACTACTGAAATTCAAAAGTCTGTTAGATAACCATCAAGTTCATTCTAATTTATCTTTCTGTGAATTTCTCTTCATAATGTTGCCGTCTAGACAGACTTCATAGAAAGTGCACCAAGGGTGAGCAAGTAGCCGCTTTTCATTAGGAAACGAGGAGTTCATTGTATGGTTAGACCTCAGTCTGAATCCATGATATTTGTCTGTGAGGTAGAACTGAGATGTTCAAACGTTCTCGTCGACCCCAGCTTTTTGATACTTTAACACGTCGACTCACGACAGGTTTTGCCTACTTAAATCGTCTTCATACTGAGAGTTTGTGGATGCACGGTGACATTTCTCCACCATTCGTTAACTCTGTGGACCATTGTGTGGTGCATTGTTAATATTTTGAAGACTTTAAGGTCGAGTTCGGGCGGCCTGTTCTTGACACGGGTTTCTTGTTCTCGCGCTCGAACGGCGGGAACACGACTCAAGAACACTGTTCTCGGAACAGGATCACACACCACCTCCTCGTCGGGGTTTTACAGGAACACACGGAAAAACTCGTGAGATTTTGATTTTTGAACAGCCGCAAAAAGTAGAGAGATGGCTTCCAAAGCCATAGACAATGGGAAGTTTTGCAAAATTAACATTAATTATTTTCCGTAACACAGAAATGAATGTTCCTGCTTATATAGAAAAGAATTCAGCCCATCCAAACATTAACTCTCGAATAACGTAGCCTACAGGGACGCCTCCATGTTGCATGTTGCTTGTCACTAACTACCAGCGATAACCGGTTGTTTGTTCCCGGCATTCGAGCGGCCGACCCACGAACAACAAATCGAGCTGTTCGTGAACATACGGGAACAAGCCGCCCGAACCTAAAAGTCATATCACGCTATATGGTTTGCACGAGCGGTGTAATGCGTCGCTGTTCCAGATGGAAATAAACCAACCAACAGTAATAATACATAAAATTTATGTATTTAAGCCAGTTTGCAGGCATGAAACAGCGAATGTTGCCCTTCATCGAAGCCCTCCACACTGAGGACGTGGCGCGATTTTGTACATACTCTCCGCCGGAACTGCACGTGTCACCCTTGGCGCAGAGGTTAACGGGGTAGAGAAGGAAGCCCTGTCTGTGCCGGTCAGCCCTACTTTAGATATGGCCTGTCTACAGGAAGAAGAAACAGGATCGGTGAGCCAAGACCAAAGCAGGGTCTCCCTTCCTGCAATAGTCCAATGGGTCCCTTGGAGGGAAAAATACCCAGGGTAGCCGGGGGCACACAGTAAGATATGTCTATTTCAAACGATAACCGACTAACTAAAATTTTCACTCAGGCAACGCCCGTAGCCTACAGCTCGGGAGTTGTGTAGAGACACAATGCGCATGTTGTATCGTATCACATGCGCAAGCGAGGTGCGCGCCGCTGGTTTTCCTTATCTTTGTTGGCAGTAGTAAGGCAGAGCCCCTATGATCCCCTTTTTTCGTCTTTGAATGCCATAAAAAGGCTGGCAACTGACTAACGTAAATCTTAAAAAAAAGGACGCCCTTAATTATAGCCTAACGGATGAGGGGACTTATTGGCTCGCCGGCATTCGCGCTGGGAGGGACTTATGTTGTCAGGTTGCACGGCATGAAAAAAAATGTCGATTAGACCTCAATGGATAGAATTTGTTTGAACAGTTAAACACACTTGGAAACTAACGCGTCTGTGCGACACGTGCGGGCTGATTTCTCTTGATTTCAGGTAGCAAGCTGCCCACAATACCTTGCAGAGTCCTCCCTTTTTTTAATGAAATTTTGTGAAAAGGGTCAGCCCCATCCCATTACCCGCAGCGTGACTGGACGAGGGAAAGGTAGTTGATTAATTCCGGTCGCACGATCGGTGTCCACTCTGGAAGGGCGTCAGTAATGGTGGAAGTATGGAGACGGACTGCACGTTACTTACTCATTTTTCCCCAATAATAGCCGGTACAGGACCCCGCAAAATCTACGGTATTACTTTTTATAGATTTGGTATCTATTGGAACAACTTGTCTATTTGGGTTGTGCATAAATAGGAAGAATGTTCATTTGTTACTGTAGCGCTTGCGTTGGGGCCCCACCAAAGGTGATGGCTTCCGGAGTGAGAGTGATCAAGTGCCTTCCGTCAACAGTCTCAGCCTTCACCATGGGAAAAGAACCTTATCATCGCGTGAACTACAAAATCTGTGGACAGTAAAGCGGGGGGATGTTTTTGCGATCCCTAAAGGATGCGTCAGCACTCATGTCTGAATGCATACACAGCCGTGAGAAATGAATGTTTGCCCATCACCATGTCAACCCTATACTTCAACACGAATCGTGACATCACTGGTTAAAGGGGGATTCCACTTGTCAACAGGGTTTTTGATTTTACAAAAGATTTGGGAGGACAGTTTGAAACGGTATGAGAGGCACCAACATTATTAAGCCTTGAAGCCCTTCCAGGTACAGGAGAATCACAGGTCGGAAAGCTGCGTGCGCATGCGCGATTGCCTGAATTCAGACACGTCACAAAAGTTAACGCTACCCAAACGGCCGGCTTTGGTTTTGTCCTCGGCTTCACAAGTTTCCACCCTTTGAAGGTGTGTTCAAAACGAGAGGTTCTGGATCAGCTTGAGGCTACATCTCCTTTTCGGTCAATTATCGTAGCTATAATGTTGGAAATAATTCCGTTTCGAACACGATGTCAACTGGGAGGAAACTATAAGCCGACGCCAGCCGTTTCGAAAACGCTCCAAGGTAGCCCGTTACACCTGAATGCCTATCCCACAACTGTCAACATTTTCTTTCCAGGGTACCTGCAGCTCCAGACGTCTTGCAGTGCCAACGACATAACTGAGTCATACTATATGTCGATGCACAGTCGTAGCAGGTGACAAAAACATGCGCTTGTGCTATCGCGGTCTTTGTCAAACTTCGCGCACCCGGTAAAGTCGGGCGCGACGACATGGTCCATTATTGTCGGTATTAGCAGTCCATTCACACCCACTACTATCTCGTCAATTTCGCCAGGCCACGGAGCTGCCGCCCAGGATATCTAACAAGGGGCTGTTCTATATTTATTCGGTAAAACCTGCCTGTGACCTATTAGCAATTGCATGATTAAAGTGTCCGTGCAATATTTTGTGAAGTAAACTCTCTACATCTTTTTTTTGGTGTTATTTAACCCAATTTTGGATTATTCAGACATGAACAAAATTCGCTGTCATCTTTCAACCTTGCGACTGCTCAAGCACAGAACGTCGCTCACATATTTTGCAAAACAGCCCGGAACTGGTGAAATGGTGACCTTTGAACAGCTCATTTGAAAAAAGTCTTTTGCTCCCGTCTGTGTAAATTTTTTGAAAAGTGTTAAAGGCAAGCACAATTTTCAGAAAACTTAACATTTGTATTGAAAATTTCCGTCTTCCAACAGATTAAGCAAAACTATAAGGCAAAAGCCCATGTGGTTTTCAACAGCTAGTTCAAATCAGATTTCAAAATCGTTCTGTGTCACAAAGTATATCTTCAATTAGATACACTGGTGGTGTTTTTAAAACTTTACTCGTGCCGTAATAGTAACAAAATGCAAATTCAAACTCTTGGCAAAGTAATATTTTATTTTTCGGGTAGTTAGACATGTCACCCCCCTAAAAAACAGACTATTATCAAAACACGATAGAGCCACTGGGCACAGACGCATTTGAATTAGTTGTCATGGCGGCGGTTAATAAGCCGTGTCTCCTGACCAATCCCAAGGTGGCGGTGTCGTGACGTCATCCATCAATCGTCCATTCACGGTGGATGTATTTAATTGGGACAGTGGGCCGGCCAGAAATAAGATGGTTCCTTTTGCCCACTGATAAATCACCTATGTATGTGTACTAATGTATTGCTCAGCCGTCATTCTCAACTTAAAAAGAGAAGGAAAACCCTTTACCATGCGTGATAAGACTCGAGGATGTGCGTATTAATAGTCGTGGATCTTTTTATAGCGTACCTCCTGACTTTGTAAATTTAAAATAGCACATCCTTGACTTTCATGAAGTTTAAGCACTCTATTAACGTGGCACATCTTGTAATCTTCAACCCCAAAAAGACTCCAACTACATATCATGATGTCATCAACCGTTTGTTTTGGCGCTACAAGATGAAACTCCTGACTTGACAATAGTAATGATCGGGAAGCTTTCCATGACTGATAACTACATCCCCAAACTCTATCGCCATTTGCTATTTTCAAACGGAAACTAGGCCTAAGTGTCACCGATTTCAATTTCTATATATCTCCAGTAAATCTTTTATGAAATAATAATTTCATGGGTTGGTTTGAGGCTCCAAACTGCAACCAGTGGATACGGATAAAGAGTCGATATTACCAGAGGCTGGTCTGTATATCCAAGTGTTTGGTTGAGGTTGATTGTACAAGTGTATATCCATGTCTGGTTCCCGGCGCTGACAACAAACGCTGCGCAGGTTTGTTTTGCCTTCTTACTAAACTGTGCTTGTGTGCCACCGTCAGATTGATTGCTTTGTCTTTATCTGTGATGTTTGTGCCTTCTGAGGCTATTGTTTTTAGTCACATTGTCTTTCTGGTATCCGGCGCATCCAGATCTGTCAGTCTAGCCTGGTTTGGGCCTGTTTATATAAGCCTTCCAAAGGTGTGTGCCTTTATACTAGGAAACGAAACTGCTCAGTATCCGATGCCCATTTCACCAGCTAATTGCGTGAACAGGTCGTCGGCACTGTTGTCATATACTGATGTCAAAGTTTCCGCGGGACATCTTTTAGGTCATGTCGGGATGGACATTTGTATTGTCTTCTATCATGGTCATTGCCGTTCACCATGACCCGCAAACATCAAAAACCGCAGGCGTAACAACCAAAAAAAAAAATACCACTGCTGATCTGCAAAGATTTGTGGGTAACTTAACGAAAAGTACAATGGGTTGCAAAAAACAGGTGGTAAAACAGTCAAACTGGTTCGTTAACCTTTTGATCATTCTGCAGAAATGCACGGTTCTAAAACTACGTGCATTTAGACTGCGAAAGATAGCCAATCGATGATTTAAAAAAGCGAGCCCAGTTGGAGTTCGTCTTTCAATAGTCACCCTCATTTTAAAGTCAAGCTTTTTCTTTCGGTGTTTTCTCGGGTAAGACATTATTTGGGTAACTGTTCCTCACTAATACATTATCAAGCATGTCAGTTGCCAGTTATGAGTGTTTTACAGTGATAAAACAGGTTTACACGGGCATATTTGTTATTTATTTGCATCCGAACTGTTGGTATTTGTCACATGAATTAAGCTGCACTTTTGATAAAACCACTATTAACTGAAGGAAAAGACTTCCATAATTGTTCGTTGGAAACAACTGTATTATCGGGTTATTACGGTTTCTTTTTATCTTCTGTTAGTACCCAAAGTTCTACTTACCAATACGGGCGATTCACAGTAGTGCGCCTCCAAGAGTTTGCAACGCATTGGCCAATCACAACGCGCGAAAGCTGTCGACCCTTTCCAAACGCGCATTGGGTAGACAGATTTCGCGCACTGTGATTGGCCGACGCGTTGCAAACTCTTAGAGGCGCACTATTATGAAACGACCGTATTCTATGTGTGCCTGACCAACATGGTACGTCCAGCTCTCTGCTTTGATTGACGAGGTGATTTTTAATGTTTTGTGGTTTACAGAAATCAATCCTTGTCCGGAAGCCGATAGCAAAGGGACGGAATTCGTGGTGGCGTTCATGGAGACTATGACCCCCTCAGCGGACCCTAGCCTGTACATCATCGGTGCCTCTGCTCGTTCTACCCGGGTCACCATTCAGTCTCCTGGCGGCTCGGACATCACCGTCTCCATCTCCCACGAGTCCCGCGTCAAGGTCGTGCGGGAGGAAGGGCCCAGCACGGCCGCCGTCCTGATCACGTCCGACCGCGAGGTGACGGTGTACGGCGTGGAGGAGGGTAACTCCATGGATTCCTTCCTGGTGTTACCCACCGACGCCCTGGGCACTGAATACTACGTGGTGTCTTACAGCATCTCGGACCGCCTTCAGAGGGACCAGAGGAAGTCCCAGTTCACGCTGTTGGGAGTGTCCGATGATACTGTGGTGGATATAACGCTGTCCGGGACTTTGGAGCACGAGGGCCAGCGGTACTGGAACGGAGATCGGATCAGAATCACGCTAAATCGACTACAGGTGGTGCATTTCGCTAGCGCGGACGACGACTTAACGAGCACGCGGATTGTCGCCAGCAAGAAGATTGGCGTGCTATCGGGCAGCAAATGCGCTGACGTGCCCGTCAACATGCGGTTTTGTGATCACTTAGTCGAGATGCTTCCCCCAGTTAAAAGCTGGGGCCGCTCCTTCATCACCTCGCCCCTGTACGGGCGAAGAAGTGGGGATGCATTCCGCATCATGGCCGCAAGGGATGACACCGCGGTTGCCGTGTCCTCCTACGGTAGGGCCACTCTGCACGCCGGCGAGTTCTTCGAACTGGAGATCATGTCCAATTCCAGCCGCAGCATCACGGCAGACAAACCGCTGCTAGTGATGCAGTATAGTCTCGGAGGTGACGCAGACCAGACCACGGGAGACCCGTTCATGATGCTGGTCCCGGCCATTGAGCAGTTCTCCAGTAACGCCGTGTTCTACACCATCGACTCCTCGTACTCCCCGCTGACCGACTACGCCAATGTGATCATCGAATGCCCGAACGTGAGGGGCCTGGAGCACAATCTGTTTGAACTGCCTCAGACATCCTTCAGCAGACTGGATCGGCTTCGGCACACGCTAGACGGCCGGGAATACTGCATGGCGCAGATGGTGCTGGCGCGCGGTGTGCACTTCCTCAGGCACTCTCAACCGGACGCTCGATTCGCTCTGACCCTGTACGGAGCGGGTGTCAACCAAGCTGCGATCGCCTACGGCATGCCCGCCGGGCTTCGGTTACCGGATCACGAATGTGAAGCAAGGGCTCCTGTGGATACATCTACCTCTACCATGCCAATTCCCGACACGCAGGCACCCACTTCTCAGTACCGAACCGCTGTCAAGAAACCGGGACAAAATATCTCACCGCTGCCTGGACCATCGGTGAACGGAACACCGGCTCGTTCGTCAGGGGAGTGCCTTACCTGGGTCATCGTTGTCACTCTTTTCTTGCTGGTAACCATATTATTTCTCGTTGTCTATATTTGCATTTTGAGGAGCCGAGTACGGAAGCTGGAGGCCGAGCGGAAAGTGTGCAGCCGTATGCAGCTCAGCCCCGTTGTTGTTGGAGCGGACGGATACATCGGCCTGGACGGTAGTCAGCACCCTGAGCGAGATTACATGACGCTGAACAATCCACAGGGGGTCTGGCGGCTCTGCCGGGTGCGGCGCACCGGTCGCTCGCCTGGAGGAGTCCCGTATATGGCCAACACTGCCATCAACACCAACTCCAACGGAATATCGCACATTTCCGAGCCCACCCTAGTGTCCAATAACCGGAATAGCCTGCATGGAGCTTCGGTCAGGAGAAAGGGCAGCGCCCCAGAGACCCTCAGCCGGACTATCAGCATGGACAGCAACCATGCACTCCGCTTCAGCCGACGGAACAGCGGCAACGACGCGTTGAGCGCGAGCAGTCGACACGGCAGCACCAGCACCAGGAACTCCCCTCCCTTACAGATCTGTGAAAATGTGCCAGAGAGACAGAACGGGACCTCTCCCGCTGCCGCCGAGGGCGGGAACCAGTCGACGCGGAAGCAAAGCTTCCAGGAGCTTCACGACATCGCCGAGTGTCCGGACAAGGAGCCTCCGCCCCGGACCAGTCATTTGGTGCGGAGCATCAGCCAGCCGTCCTACCAGACATCGCTCAAGGTAAACGCGCCCAAGGTCTACTATTCGGTGCCCAAGAACAACCGGGCTAGGAACCATTATGATCACCCCAGGAAGCGCTCCAGCAGCGTGGAGGAGCCCTGTCCGGTCATCTTCTCCATGAAGGAATCGCTACTGAAGCACGACGATGGGTACATGAGTATGAGAGACCACAGAACTTCTGTCTCCAGTCAGGGCAGCTCTAACATGTCCTTGAGCTCCAGCCCCGTTGCCTTACCTTCGCCCGACACTACATCGTACTCATTCGTGCCCGATGAGACCCCAAACACTGGTCCGGACACGGCAGAAACCGATTCAACAGACTATACAGAACTGTTTTAACTTGCGTTCAACAACTCTTGTGTCTTAAATTTTTTTTTCTAAGTAAAACTTGAGTCGTGAGGTCTTTTTATGACAGATGGACACCCGGTCACCCGTATTTTCATTTTCTTTTCAGTGCCTTGTCAAATTTGAACCGCACAGATGTACTTCAAACCAGATAGCTCATGTTCCCTACCTAACTTTACCGATATCGTGAATGTATGCCAGACAATGTTGTTTGCCCTGCCTTGAACAACAGTAAGTGAAGTAAATCAGTACAGACAAGCAGAGTCAAAGCGCTTTCTTATTGGCAAACACAGCCAAGCTCAACTCTCGCAAAGTCTCCAACGTGGTTCACAACGACACTGTGAACCGCCTTAGGTGTTACTTTGCGCGACCCATAGTTCACCGATTTTTTTTCTTTTCATAAACTGTTTGAGGTATCCTGACGAGGACTTACCACTGACACTGCAGTCCAGCTTAATTCATTCTCGAATCAGGCCAGTATATTCATAAGGGTGATGTAGTGGAAATCAAGTCTAAAAAGGAAGACAACGTCGTTTGATAAGTTGAACCTAAGGAGAATTTAATCATTTAGGCGTTACGGTGTGCTGCAAATTCCCCGTGTTTTCAAAGCGACGCAGACCACCTCAGACTCGAGTCTGAGATTGTAAGACACCTTACTGGCATGTCAGGCCACAGTGTCATAAAACGCTCCTATTGCTATATACTCTCGCAGGTTACCAAGCTAAGACAACTTGGTACACAGACTGGATCGCTTTTTGGATTGCTGCTGCTAACACTTTGAGAGAGTCGACCGGACCACTCAACCCTCGATAACTTATTGCAGATGCACTCATGCTGATCCCGACGATAAATTGACATGCAGTGGTCATCCGACCACTCCCTACTGCGCGTAGCCTGTGCATATAGGTATTACCGGAACCTTGTGGGTAATACCGGGGATGTGGGATATTCCGGATTTGCGTCTTTCCATTGGTTAACCAAAGCTTTCCCGCTCTTTTGCACTACCAATGGCGACGCAGCCTTCTTGCCACTTCTCGGTGAACTGGAGATAAGAAGACGATTATCTCGTAAGACAAACGGATTAAATAATTAGAATGACTAGTCTCTTTTCTAAATGCTTGTGTTTTGGGGAGGGTTCAGGGAAGTTTGTCATTAACCGATGACAAAGCATCCAAGGTAATTTGCACAAAACCTTCCCCCTTTCTCTGCTAGCAAGTCATCTAATACTCAGGTGTAATGAACAATGTGTTGTTCGTCGCAAGTAAATTTTAAAGGGGAGTTTCCTTCCCTTCAGCGTTCGAAACTAAAACTTCACGTGTGTTGTCCCGCAATATACACATTTCTGCAAGGCTACCGAGTACAATTCAAAACTGTTGAACCAAATTGTTAAACGGATGGGGCACATTCATTCGGGATAACCGCGTCCGCCTTACCAAGCTACGGCCGGACATACCGCACGCGTCAATTGACTTATCGCCGTTTTCGAGTTTGCCACGACCCTGTAGAATTTTGAGCTGTGTTTATTTTATCGGATTTTACACGTCCCACGCTAATTTATACATTTTGTAACAAGACAATATTTCACATGATATACGTTCACGCAATTCTACCGCCATAAGTCAATGGGAAATGCGTGATGTTGTCTATTGGCTTCCTCAGGCCTCCGTCTAACATCCCGCCGTAACCAAGTAATTTGGACACTGCCTGTTTTGTTTGCTCAACTAAGATATACCTGCACATACCAAAATGTCATTTTATGCACTGTCTGTTTTTGGACACTGCCTGTTTTGCTTGCTCAACTGAGATATACCTGCACATACCAAAATGTCATTTTATGCCTGAGAACAGATACCAGACCATATAAAGACTGGGCATAAGCTAGTATACATTTGAAAACAACTCTTCAGGGACCAGAGTTCCTTGGTGTAAACGTCAGATTCTGTGTAGTGCCTTAACAGTTTCTCTTCAGTCACGTGTGGTCCAGAACCCAGTTTTTCCCCCAAACACATCACGCCACGTATTTTGCATCTGAAATTGACCAGACCATGGGAATCGCTGGCAAGGCATAGAACACCAACGTGCCTGGACGGGCATGTACAGAGCTCTCTGTCCCCTATACACTGTAAAAACTCGGGTGTTAAAATCAACACTTTTGGTTGTTATCAGATGACCACACCATGTTACTTTAACACTGATAATGTTACTTTGCACACCTATAAGTGTTACAGTGCACTGGAGGATGTTACAAGTAACACCAAATAACACGAAAATTTTAACACCAGTGGAAAGTGTTGGTGTAGTCTTCTGATAACACCGCGGGTGTTAAATTTAACACCCCAGTTTTTGCAGTGAGAGATTTTTTTGTTAGGGGGACCTGGCCCTACGGAAATGCTACAGGTGAGAAACCGTCCCACGACGCACACACTCTGCAGTATGGCGAGTACACTTACCTGTGATCATCCGAGTGCATCCGGCGTGGCTGCTGCCATTATTAATTTATTTTTGTGTAAAGAACATTGATGTATATGCATATTTTGAAGTACTTCATATTGCAACTATGCAAAAGAAGGTTTTATTAATGAGTGCACAGTACATGTATTACCTATTTGTTTATAGAGTGAATAGAATATTATTCTCGGTTGCTTTAAAACAATATGAATGCTTCCACGCAGGACGTGGTGTGGAATGTTATCTTAATAGTACTGACGATAATTCAGTAACTTTTTTTTCTGTAGAACAAGAGAAGATAGTCTACGTAAATTCAAATTGTTTTGACAGTTTCAAACAGAAAGAATCGATGTTCATGTATGAAATAGAGTCATATGTTATGAAGTGATGCCCAGACGGTGAAACACAAAGTGTCTCCGACGCCAGTAACTGTAAAAGGAGCCACACGTGTGACCCTCATCTGAAACAAAACAGTGGTTGGTACCGCCAAAACGCACCCGGATTATAGGAAGCGATAACCTGCAGGGGCACAATGTGGAACGTTGGAAAGCGGTCATGTTGTTCCTGAGACACCGGTGGACCTTATTCATGAGTTGGCCACTGTTGCAATTGAAAGTGAGGCTATAACTGACATTGGAAGCATCAGTAGAAGCATGAAATGAAATTTCCTGTCGAATTAGTGCCTATCTATACTCTGATGAATAATTTCGTATTCATGATAAAATATACCTTAGTTTAACGCCCGATTTGAAAAAAGTTAAAGAGAGGCTTTGAACCCACCTTAATTCCACTATAGTCTGATTCCTTCAGATTCAACAGTTGGAAAACAGACTAGAGTAACAAAATCAAACTACCTTCCTCAGGAATAAGGTACACTGTGTCAACTTTTTGGTTGTACTTTTCACTTCACATTGGTTCCCATTTCACGACCCATCTCAAACTAACATTAATCATTCAGAGCATGCAGTGCTTAGGGAGAAAAACTCCAAGGTGCTTTCGAAATCTTTGCTTCATCTATGATTTTGGTTTCAGCTTCATCATTCCGTTCTCTAACTGGAAACCTCAGACTGACTTTGGTATGGATCCATTCTCGTACATAAACATCAAATCCTACTTAATTATCGTATCCAACGTTTTCAGTCCGTTCATTTGATTGAAGACTGGAGACTCTAAGACGTGGGGCGAACCTTGAGCGATATGAAAGCACACATGCTGCTTGCTTAGTGATATTGTGAGTAAGCCCACTCAACTTGTTCGTCTTCTCCCAGCTAAAGTTGTGAGGTTGCTTTTTTTTTACACCTTTGCTTGTGTTGACTGATGGGGATACAGCGGTCCTTAAATTTCTTGTACTTATGTCTGATTGAATATTTCAAGGTAATAAATGTATCATCCCGTGGTCAACACAAACACGTGGACGCGTAACCTTTAACAACCTCAAAATATCGCCTCACGCTAGTGATGGGCATGATCGGTTTGGATTTACTAATACACGTAGGCCTACACTGAAAATGGTGCACGAGCGTTAACACTTGGGGCAGTTGCAAATTGTTTCCTCATTGAAAAATATCCTTTGTCCTTTGTTAGCATTTCCACTGACGTCTGCGGTGACTGTCAGTATGCTTTCTTTCTCAAACAGGGTTGCAGACTTTACGTAAGCTATGCTAAGTTAAGTTTTTGCTGCTGAATATATTCCGTTTTATGTGAGAGCATGTATAGAAAACGGCCTTTGTATTTTTATATTTTGCGAAGATATATTAAAGCATATGATATCAACGTATGTAAAACTCCTTCCTGTTGTCATTTTAAGGTTCTAATGGCCCATTTGTGCGCAAATACGCTGTAACTGTTTGAGAAACTAGCGAGAGATAATGTTTCCTGTTTCCTTTTGGCTAGGCAATACATTCTTCAACTTCCGCTGTCGTCTTGATAATTATTGGTTCATTTCAGCAATAACAACAAAATAATTGCAACGAGTTCCTCGTTGTAATGGAGAGTGGCCTTTCCAGACAAGGGCAGATCCAGTGCCATTTGGGGGGGTGCTTGATGGGGGAAGCAAAACTGAGGGCCAAAATGTGAATATTTTTGTATAACCTTTTACGGCCTTTCGGAGGGATGACGCTACTCAGCGAAAGTGTGCTCCCTTTGGGGGGGGGTGGGCCATAGGCCCCACTTAGCTTGTCCTGTCATCGGATGTCTTGTTAATTACATGCACTCGAAAACTCCCATTTCCTGGTCGAAAGATGTCCCTTTCCCGGCTAAAATGGACGAGAAACGGGTCAGAAGGACCGAGAAGACGGTTAGTTTTTGACCTGGAGGAACAGTCAGGCCCAACGGGACACAGATTCCGATTAATCTGACTGGGCAGTTGTTAGAGTGTGTGCCTCCAGTGACTTCGGGGTTATTAATGCATTTTTTTTTCAACCAAAAAACTGCAACAAAAATGACAAGTTCTTGTGGAAAGTGAGAATCAACTCACAAAATATCTCTTGTAATTTTTTACGAGGGGAGTACACATGGTTTTGATCATGAAAAATATCCACAAACTGGAACATCACCAACTGTCATAACACACTTGCCGTTTAGTTCTGAAATATACGAATTCGGCCGTAAAGCGCCATAGAAGGCAAAACGGTGCATGGGTGAGGGTCCGAGTCCAAGTTGGCGATTTTGAACCCCCGCACCTATGGGGCCCCATCCTCTGTAATTGGGGGCATCTTGCTAGCCATTCTTCCTTGATGGCTTGTAAACAGCGACGCTCATTCCACGGCCGGCTGCAATCCTCACAGGACTGAAAAAAAGTGGGGGGGGGGAATGATTTCCAGGAGGATGTTTTCATTACGCGGGCCCTGCGCAGGGACAGCTGCAGACCGCTGGATATCCTCCCGGCCAGGAGTACAGGGATATGGCGGGAAACGTTTCTGCAACACACCCACATTCACGGTAGACCGGCTCAAATTGCTCTAGTGAATGCGTGACTCGACATGGTTTCAAGATTAGCGATCCACTCTCCCCCCTTTCATTCCATTATCTCTTCTTAAGTCCCTTCTGCGCCTTCACCCCCTCCCTTGCCTCATGTGCTGATGGCGTGCAACAAAACTTTGACTGACTCCCGATTTTACATCTTAAGTGCGGCCTGGAGGTCATTGATGCCACTCAAGACGGGAAGAATGCATTTCCCAATCGAGTCAATTGCTCTTTTTCTTTCTTTCTTTCATTCAATGGACAGCTGGCATCAAAATAACAAGCCGCCATCTTATCTTAATAAGCAGAGGAGAAAAGTCAGGGACCCTTTTGACGATAAGATGGAAATACATTTTTTTCCCTTTAAATAGAAAAAATATTTCGGTGCCTGTCCACGCAGAGGTGAAGTTTGGCAGGTTTCCCAGGCTTTCGCAGCCTCTCGCGGGTAATGAGCGCTCATAGTACGCCAACGATCTTTTACCCTGGATGTGTAATTATAGCACCGCTGAACTGATGAACCAACCGCTGAGCGTGGGGGAAGAGATTAAGCACTGTTGTTGAAAGTTTGTTGCAGAAAAAAAAAATAGATTATGATGATGTCGCTCAGATTTTCGTTAAGCGCCCGGGCGTGGCTTGATAAGTGTCACATCGCCCATTAGCCACGTTTGTCGACAAAATCATCGGTGTTGTCGGCAAGAAGGGACAAGGAGAAAGGAAGGGGGAGGTCACGTCAGTGTCAGGTCTGGGAATCAGAGCATCATCAATCTCGTGAAATTTGCCGACGGGCCGTCCCCACATTTCAAGCAGACACTCGTGATTAAGCAAAGCAGTTTTGAAGCTTAACATTTGACCAGTTTGTGATTTACGGTGTTTTGAAAGGGTCACGAAGAAAGAACTTGCATGGAATAATTTTGATTAAGTGCATGTTGGTTCCTTTCTTCAATTACCTGATGGGAAATTGCTGAGTGGATGCCGCCAACGGCACCCAATTCGTATTGGTTGGTAATTTTGTATGAACCGAAATTCTGTATGAAGTAGCGTTAAACACATTACATGCGTTGAATGACAGAAATGCTTTGCTCGTGCAAATGCAAGCTCGAAGGCCACTGGGACATTTTTAAAATAAGTTTTTAAAATTTGTACACCGGAAGCAAAGGTGCAATTAAACAAGTCCATCTCAGAAAGTCTTGACCTCTAAGACGGTTTGTAAATGATAACTCATGGCGCCTTATTTCTACGAGAAACGTCTGCATTACCTTGAGTAAGGCGCCAACAATGGATGCCAAACAAACATGTCGATCTAACTTATACGTCCGTGACAATTGTTAATGACAGTTTGCTTGCCCGTGGAGCGCCTTTTATAGGCTGTGTTGTACCGTTTGGACGGATCTAAAATTAAATTTGGTGGGGGGAGGGGTAGTTTTCTCTTTGGAGGACGGCCAATACACCAGAAATTTGAATTTAAAAAAGCGTTTATGACTTTACTGGAGGTACAACTTTTTACACGCTTTGGAAAGAAGGGAACTTAAATCGACAAAAATGCCTTTCTCTCAATTAAAATGAAATGGCTCATTCTTTAGTGGTTGGCCCCGCTGTGCCCCCTCGGTTCTGCCGGTGAGTGCCTCCTTCCTTGTCTAGCACACTTTAATCTCCCCTGGTTTGTTTCTGCGTATGTAGTGATTAAAAACATCGACTACAGTTTCGGCAATGAAGGAAATGTATCTGAGGAGTGCCCTGGGGGCAGGCGCAGTATCAGAGATATTTAAGTGGAAGCATGGACATAGAAATAATTGGAGGGGGCTGATTTTTCGTGGACCTGGTTTTTTTAAACCAAATCCAGGTAAAATTTTAGAGAAGGGTGTGCAAACTACTGCTTATTTGAGGCTGAAGCATCTATTGGGGAAAAATGGTCGTAAGAAGTTAAGAGCGCAGGCTGGTTGGGGGCTGGAGAGGGTGGATATCGGGCTTGAACTGCGACAGGGCGTTTTCCAGTTCCTTGCTTCGTGTCAGGCCTCGTCCGACGGAATTCCGAGACGAAATACAACCAAATGCAAAATTTTGGTTTGACGTTAATGTCGGGCCATGTCATGTTAATGTTTCTGCAGGAAAACATAACATGGAGCTGCAATAAAGAAGTTCTCATTTCGGGGAGACAAGATCCAAGAAACTTTGAAGCCTCAGGCCAAAGTCGCAGTCCAAATCGAGATCTGGGGGGAAAGAATGATGCTAAATCGTCGATGTTAAAAGGACCATGCAGTTAAATACAGCCCGTTTGATATTCTGATCTGTCTTTTCAAGCCTTTGGAGTTTTTAATGCAGCTGACATTTGCATATTCATGAACTAAGCTGTGATGTCATCCCAGGCACTGAACTCCTGAAATTTCTTATATTTTGCTGTAGTATGTATCCATTTCTTTTGCAATTTATTATTGTGTAAGTATATACGGCAATAAGTCAGCGTGTGCAACATTGTTCAGATATTTTCAGAGTAAATTTGGAGTTCAAATTTTGAACAGTGACTTCCCTGATTTGCATCACCTCAACAGCGCCCTCACCCGTCCGGAAAAAAACTTGAACATTTTTTCAAGTGGAAAAAGTGCTTTTTTCATTACCTGGATCCTGTAAACCTCAAGACCAGTACATGAACCTCTGTAGCAGTGCACTAGGCCGTCTGCAGAATAGGGTGGACCCATCTTTGACTGTATCTATACGCCAATAGGGACCGCTCAAGACTTTGTGCAGTTTCACAGCCCGTCCGGCCTCGACTGATGCTTCATTCAACCCAAGCCTGGACTGACCCCACATGTAAAAAAAAATCGGGTCATGAAGGGGTCACACCCCCTCCCAGACAACACATCCGCTGGGAAGTGCCGCCTGGGGGGAGTGAAGCCCGGTCAAAGCCAATTACAATTTAGCAATCTTTTGCATAATGATAACGGTATCCTTTTGTCCCTCGAAGCTTCTCCCCCCTCGGCCGGAAGTTGGCGTGTCTGGCAGTGACATCACCGCGTCATGGCCATCTCGAGAATCGTCTGCTTCAGTTCCCCCAATTTATGGAATCCCCTGGGAAGAATTTTGGTTTCATAATTTAACACAATGCTCACTCAAGAACTGAAAATTTTAATAAGAATTTTGTTTGGTTAAACTTGAATGCAAATGCCCGGTGCTTGTGTCCCGGTGCTACGCCAGACGTCCAGTCTTGACCGTGGACGGGGAGATCGACATGAGTGTCTCAATTGTTGGAACCAACATGGTGGATTATGCTCCGATGCACATGTACAATACGGGCGATTCACAATAGCGTGCCACCAAGAGTTTACAACACATTGGCCAATCATTACGCGCGAAATTTGTCGACCCTTTCCAAACACGCATTGGGTTGACAAATTTCGCGCACTGTGATTCGCCAACGCGTTGCAAACTCTTGGTGGCGTAGTACTGTGAAACGGCCGTATAAGCACACAACAACTGCATACTAGTTTGCACACATAAAGAACAGCCACGGTGGTTCCAAAGTCTGAAGTTGGCGCTACTCTATATATACATACAACTTTGAAAGTGAGCATGTTTGCTGCCACCCTTTGTTCATAAAGTTCCCGATATTTTCTCCCAACAGCAGTGTCTCTTGAAACAATTAAAGACCCACTGCATGCAGCCGTTGAACTCTATTATAACAGCCCTTGCAGCCTGGCATCCACGCTCCGGTGCATACCTGTCGCTACGTCTAGGAAACTGTCCCCACTCTTCACATGGCGTTTCACTCGAGGCAGGGGCGGCGGCCGGACCACGAGACACTGGTGGTGATAGAATGGCGATTACATTAATACTTGCACTGACTGACATGTCTCCGTGCCTTCCTTGACGCCGACATTTTATTATTTTTTTTTTTACACAAAAACCACGTGAGGTAAAAAAGGGGGTGCAGGATCGCAGACGTGAAACACACGGAGTTTTTGAGCATCTGGATTGTTTAAAACATGGCCAAGGAAGACTGTGAGTTGACTAGCAGTGCATCATGACGATGTCCAGCACGCCCACACACATGGATGCAAATAAGAAAACAAATTCAACATCCTAAATCTGGGGAAACTTCAACTTCCGTTTAAATGCGAAGGGAGCAACAGGCCACAGGCATAGGATAAAAAGTCTCCGGAGAAAATTGCAAAGTTCAAGGGGCTCAGGGGATAATATTCTGGATGAGCTCAAAAGGTCGAAGTTTTATTCAGTATAGTTTTTGTGTAAGCTTTCCTTTCCATGTAGCGCTGCACCTTTTTTTTTAAAGATATCTCAATGCAGCTTCACACTATTTTCCCTTTCAAATTCATTCAAGGCCAACAAGGATTTTGAAAAAAAATCTTAGCTTTAACCTGTGATGACACCAGAACTATTAGGCTTGTACTGTGTGCCATTGGGGTCAAACAAACCAGGGCCTGCGAACAGAAACAAATGGTAAAATACAGCTTATCATCATCAAACAGTGTGCATGACCCTCGACGTGTAGATCGATTATCGTGCAGGCACGAATAATCGTGTTGCATGCATGGGAATCAGCGAGATCCGGCTTTCGTTTGGATTTAAAATGTGATCCAAAACAGACGGAAGTGACGATCCCCATTTGCCGCGTCGGCCCAATATGTGTTGAAAGGGGTGTGGCGTATGGGGGACATAATTTTAGAGGCATTCCGGAGTTCCTTCAGAATGGCACACCAGTCTAATAGGCTTAGGTTACTCAAACGGGTCTGACGGACATGCGAGGAGCTCAAGTTTGACGTGTTGCGCAATTCTGTTGGACGGTTTCCATGGCGACTGCCCCGGCACGAGAAGCGAGCGTCCGTAGCTTTTCGAAGTCGCCTCTGATTGAGCTGTTCTATGCCTCAGTGCCAGACTGTTACTAAACTGACACCTCTTTTGGCTTTTATTAAAACCGTCCGATGCACGAAACAGAGATACAGGTGGAGGGAAAAGAAAAATAGCTCTTTAAAATTGGCGGAAACAGCACCGATGGCCGGGGAGCGTAATGGAGTATGTTAAACCTGCGTCAGGCTGCCACGCACGCAGGCCACGCGGCGGATCTCCGCGGAAGACGGCCTACAAAATGAAACAAATTGGCCAGTGCTTAACTTGATCACCCACAAATCCCCAGGGGGGTAAAGGTGGCCAATGAGAGTTAGAAGGGCCCTGGCCCACCCCTGGGGCTCTGGTAAGTTCCGACTCGAACTGACTGACTTTTGCTGCGTGATTGATACTATACTTTTGGCGACGCAACTAGGCTAAACAGTTCCATTTTTATCGCGCTGAAAATCAATTGTGAACCTTCTGGATTAACTTTATACACCAATTCGTTAAGCGGCGACCTTTATGATTCTAGATCTACACAAATGTTGATCATATGCTGATAAATGCCGTTGCCAACATTCACGGTGTTCAAGGGAAGCTTGGATAATTTCTCGTTCCCTGCTCAAAACCAATTCCACCTTTATTTGTTGGCATTTTTACCAATATTCAGCGAATGTTTTACAAACTTTACCAGTTGCCTTCAATACTCTCGGGATACTTATTCTCAAACTGGGAGGTAGAGCTGTACATGATGTGGGTGTGCGTTGCACATCATCCTCTTAAGTTCCCACCTACAGAGTACCGAAGTGACTACGTCAGGCGTACGAGTGTGTGCGTAAAAGGCATTAGAGCGAGAACCAACGCGTGAACCAACACGCACACGTACTCAGTTCAAAGTGACGTCACACTTCGGTACTCTATAACTTTGTTTAAAATACGGGCGATTCAAAATAGTGCAACACCAAGAGTTTGCAACGCGTCGGCCAATCACGATGCACAAAATCTATCGACCCAATACGCGTTTGGAAAAGGGCGAAAGATATCGCCCGTTGTGTTTGGCCAACTCGTTGCAAACTCTTGGAGGCGCACTATTGTGAATCGCCCATATCGCAATGCATTTATAAAAATGGTTCCCCTGAGCTTCAAAGCCCATCCACTTTCGCTGGAACATTTTGAGCTTCTTGAGTTACAATAAATACATTTGAAACCGTGGTGCTATAGATTGGGCACAGCAGATGCTAATTTCCATGAACTGTTTAAGCTCAGGCAAGAAGATGAAGTTTGTTACATCTTCTGTCAGCATCTTCATTAAAAAAGATGGCTTGATTGATAACCATTAATCAGTACCCCGAATTCCCCTGAGCTTTAAAATCTACCCACGTCCAACGGAACCACGTAGCTCCATTGATTAAAATCTATGATTTTCGAAATTGTGACGTCATCTCATGTACAGAATGCAAAAGTAAACATGTACACGTGCCTGTCAATGGTTCAGAGTCCACTTTGGCTCTGGAGTCCATCATTTTGTGAACAGTCATGTGACGGCAAATAGGAATAGGATCAACTGTCTCAGATTTGTAAGTGCATTTCAACTCCAACGCCTATTCATGCCCATTCTTTTTGCCGTCGTATAGAGAAGCGGACCGTTTACACATCAAGATTGATATATAACTTGCTTCGTCATGTCCCGCATGAGTTCATCACTCTGCGCCGGCCTCGCCGATTCACAGCGCAGTGGTCGTTTAGCGTTGGGCGTTCACCACACACCCAGTCGTCATTCCTAGCTCGATTTGTTCGTGATTAATTGGATGGAAAGGCCGTCCAGTCTAGACCACTGGTTCAAATGAGGGTTAATCATGTAATCCTGCATTGCTCACCGTCCGTGGAGTTTTGCCACCATCTCCTTATCGTTCCTTAAACTGGCTCCATGCTGTGGTTACCCGGTTTATTCGTTAGTTTCTTATGAGAACATTTTGCGCTGAGTTCTGGGCCTGAGACTTAGGGTAGTTCACCCTCCGCGGCACCCCACCCCATCAACCTGTGACAGGCAACTTTGAAATATTAATTCTTCCATGGAACTTCGCTCGTCGCCGAGCGCCCAAACAGGGCGTTGGGAAGGGCTGATGGCCTTACACAGATTTTAGTGAAGGAAATACGTCACACGGGTCAACGCTAACGACGTGCAGAGCATTGTGGTTAAATTTCTGCTAGGCGGCGGTTATCGATTCGATATTTGTTTTCTTTTTCTTCCGCATATTCGCACTACACTTTATTTGCTCATCCAAAATTGATCACGATAACCTACGAATTGAAGTATATCGCCTAAAGACACGTGATCAACGATCTTTAGTGAGAAGATTATCACACTGTGATTGTAACACGGCCATGTTTTTCTCATATTGCCCATGCAAAAGCATTGCCATTGGCGAACCAAAAAATTGAAATAACGCTTCTCTTACAGGAAGTGTTGACCTCGCAGTCACAGATCGTGCACAATGTAGCCAATCACAGGGCAAAGCCATCAGCCTTCCTAGCGACCTTTTCGGGCGATGGGGCGACATACGAACACTGGTGGAACTTCAGGCACACAGCGAGCATTCATTTCTTAGTGCGTGAGGCTTACGAGTAATTAAGAGGCTTGTTTTCGGTACACAGTTGTTGTCTCTATAAAAGAATACACGCATCCTTTTTTCTGACTGATTTAAACTGAATTTATGTGGTTCACTTTTACGAAGCATTCATTTTACTCTCTGTACGCATCTGAAAATGGCTTATATTTCAGTTTTGGTCCTTTTTTCAAGACAACGCACGACTATTGTCATGGTCTTTTCCATAACCTTTTCCTTATGGCTGGCAGAAGTTAATTTTAGAAAAGGAAAGAAGGGTGTGTCGCGACTTGATTTCTTTTACCAACAGAATACAAAGAGGTAATGCACTGTACATGTGTATTCATACAAGGATAAGTAGCAAGGAGATGATGCCGTCAGCATACTGAGTGTCTTCAAGGGTCGGAATAAAAATGAAAAGTGAATGACGGTGTATCCAACGATGATTCACCAACATTATGTAACTGAACACTATGTAAATGAGCAGAAGCGCCCCTCATTGGTTGAAAAAAACCACATTGGTCGGGAGTGTTCATTTTTGTTGGTAGCGTGACGCCTGAATTTCATAGTCGTTCATGAACCAGCGAAGTTCAGTTCCGACCAAAGGAGCCGCCGTTGCCAAGAAAATAGCGCCCTCTCTTGGTCCAGCTCGAGGCCCATAGCACGTCACAACTGGTACTAACACTGAAAGAACTAATCCTTTCAAAAGTATTCTCCATTTTACATCCCCACCACAAACCTGGAGACACCAATGTGTGTAGAGCAGCATTATCCTGAGAAACAGCAAAACAAGCCCCTGAAAAAGGAAGTGCTAGCCTCCACGGACACGGCATCAACCTACATACTAGGCCCAAGCTGTTTGCGGGACGCAAATCTCGCAAGGATGTGACGATAATGTGTTCAAGATCGCCCGGGGATCCCCCTCTTATTCAGGCGACCACGAGGTCGCACAACACTTGGAGGTATACAGCGATGCCAGAAACTTCCGTACAGTTTAACAGGGAACTCTGAAGTTTGAGAATATGGATGGAGAAAAACTCTGCCCTTTCTCAATATTCTTGAGTTATAGTAACAGTGGGTGAACAAAACAATCATGCAATTATTGCTATTGTCATTTTGGTAACTGTTTTGCTGAACACTGTGCGAATACAGACAACTTTTGAAAGCCCAAGAAAATAGTGTCTAACGCGTCAAGATTAGGTATGTGTACCTGATATTCTGTAGGACAGTGCGATACGTTACGTGAAGAGAGATAAAACGGCAGACAACATGACAAATGGACAGTCTGATTATTATAATAGGCGGATCACGTAAGCATGCACCCTTCATTACGAGACTAGAAAGAAGACAAGATTAAATACATAGATGAACCCCTTCTCCCAAGTGTGAGACTTAATTGATAAGCACGAACGTCACATACTCTGAATTGAGCAGGCGATGAGCTCAAGAAAACGGAACAGCAACGATTCAAATGGCTTCACAGCTCCGCTGAGCAGTTTCTCCATTCGCCACCTGCACGCCGGTGTCCCGAGCGACTTAAATGTCCCGCGACCTTGGGAGGTTCGTGGGGACATGTTCGAATAACGACGGGTCTTGGTGTGAAGCCCTTCCCGGGCCGCACGCACTGCAGCGGGCAGCGCACTTTTTTGTTGGAGCAATATTATTCACTCGGCCTATTAGTGATCCGGCTTGAATCAAGTCTACACTTTGAAGGGAAGCGGCCTATCCTGCCATCTATCATGATTATAGGAGGCGCTGTAAACAATTCCTGTAAAGCCTCAGCAGGCCAGAGGCTGGACCTGCCTCACACTAGTCTCAATTTGCCTTTTCTCCAAATTAAGCATGTAAACTAAGCGTGTAAATTATCATAGAATCCATAGATGAATCTACCCTTCATTACGTTCTACTCTCAGACTGACGATGGCACATCGTAAGTATATATCCGTGCAAAAGTACTGGAATAAATAAGCATGAAAAATATGTTTTATTCCTGTGATGTGACTCCTCCCAGCTGATACTGTGGATCCCCTTAATGCTTGTAGCTGGCGACATTGCTGGTTTTAAACCGTCCCTTGAATATTAGAAGACTCCGAGTATGGAATCATAAAAGCTGTGGCAGCCTTTATAAGGAGATATTACGCATTATCATCCCAAGGCCAGACAGAGGGTCAGGACAAGTAAGCAGCGTCCCGGGTGCACTTTTGCATTAACTGATTGCACTAGTCAAAAATTATATCCAAACAAAGCAACACTCAATATCTACAGTGATCAAAACAAAAAACTTCTTTTTTTCTGGGGGGCGGGGAATAGCCCTGGTCCCCCCCCCCATTCAGCCCTTGGGCATTTCTATGTCTGGAACATTCTCTTGAAAATCGTATGATAAGAGGACTCCGAATGTGGAATCCTAAAATCCATGGCACTTCAAGAGATACTATGCATTATCCTACTTAATTCCATCTAATTTACTCCATACTAGAGTCCAGTATTCCATCAAAAGTTTGTGTCATTTTATTACCAAGAGAGAGAGCCAAGTTTCAGTCGGTGCTAAGTCAGTACTGTACATCTACACACGGTAACACATCTCAAGTTTTTCGACAGGCAAGTTACGTGTTACATGTATTTCCATATGCGGTGCAGCCTTTTGCAAGAGGCATCACCATAGAAAACGTTTTACCAACTCTCCTCGCGCGCATACATGCCTGCATACATCCGCGTTTATTGCCATATTACCTAAAGTTGTTGTTGTTGTTGTTGTTGTTGTTGTTGTTTTCTACGCCGCTGGATCAAGTTTTGTATCAGATCCAATCAGATAAACAGTTTACATCGATGTTGTGCAAACTGTTGGGATGCAGGCCCCCATTGCAGTATTAGCAGTATTGTAGTCAAGTACTTTCCGAGTACCAACGTTCTCCGCAAAATATTGAACTGGGTAAGAGGGAATAAAGCCAGAGTGCACAGGCATTTGATGGTAAATGTGCAAAGGTAAGATTACAAAATAAATGTTAGAATTCAGACACTCCCAGTTGTGTAAAATTTAAGTTTTAAGGAGAAAAGTATTCGGAAAGTACTCGGCCGAGTACTTTCTGAGTACTTTTGTCCTAAAAAGTTAATTTTAATCAAACAGTGATGGTCTGAAGTCGTGTTGCTTTGTAATCTTACCTTTATGCATGTGCCTTAAAATGCCAAAGTACTTCAGCTTTGTTCCCTCCTAACTAGTTAAATATTTGGTAGAGAACTTGGTTCTCAAAAAGTACTCGACTCCATCACTGAGTATTAGACGGAGCCAAAAATTGCCCAAGCCGACGCGACCACACGTCATCAGCTTTTAGAACATGGTATTGTGGCCTATGAACTTGAGAATGTCTTATTGTTTTCTCTCTACAGGTTTCTTCAGGCATGCAAGCTATAGTCCCTAGGGCGATCAGTTGAGAAATACTTGGTGTAATTGCCAGAATTTAAAATAATAATAATAATAAAGGCTCCATTCCGTTTACATAATTATTATAAATGCTTGTTTTTTTCAACCATTGACAGGACTTGTTCAAGTCTATGTTTAATAGATTCATCAATACGACAGAGGGCGGTGTACTACTAGCGCTGTGGCTTGTCATGCACACAGCTGTAGTACGTACGCGTCGTACGTACGTGAGGCCAGCCTCTGAGAATATCCGCTTATTTTTCCGCTGCAGGTAGAGATTTCTTTGAAAACGCCAGTTCATTCGTTGCACTAAAGGTAATATTGGGCACAGATATCAAGCACACTATTAAATAGCTCCGCCAATTGTGCTTTTACCATTCGTAGATTTGTTGCCGAAACTGAACGAGATGGTGATGCCACGGTGAAGACTAGTATTTGAAGTGTGTACAGTACAGGTCTACGTAGGAGGACACATGGTACACGTATCGATACATTCTCGTGTTGAAAACGGTTTTTTTCTATTATGTCCGTAGGCTAGTGTATGGCAGCACTTCCATACAGAGACAGCACTTATTTGAAGTCGTCAGAAAGTGGTAACATGTCCTAAAAAGTGAAATTTAGCAAAGAAATTTCTGAAGCAAGTCTCGTACCGGTAGGTTTGTGCACTAGGGGCAACAAATGTTGTCGGTTAACGGCAGTCTTTCCTTGTATGATGTAAATTGTATAATATATGAAAGCAGGAGCGGTCGATCTGTGTGATCTATCTGTCTGTGTGCAATCTCTCGTTCTTGCTGAACAACACTGATGATTCTGCCATCAACTTAAACACCTCTTCTTTCTACCTGATGGTTGTGGAAGATTGTTTCAAAAGCGTGAAAAACGATTTCATGCAGTATAGTATAGTGCAGTATAGCACAACGTGATTGTGTGATTGTGCTGATTGGCCGATTGCCCCTAACATATAATGTACATATACATGTACAGTATGTTGAGTGTGATCAGCATGATCCTGTGATCTCAGTGTGCTATCAGTCGACCCTGTATGAAATCGACCACTTTGCCATGTTCACTTCCATTTTTCAAACAATCTTCTACCACCACAAGTTAGAGCAAAAGGTGGTTGGTGATTGGCACATGATGCAGTAATTTAAACCTGATAAACTCGACAGATTATGCAAAGATTGAGCAATTGCACTTATCGACCAGTAGTGCCTAATGTCGATGAGTCCACATACATGTACCTAGATATTAACTTGTATTTTGGAAGTTAAATGTGATTGTAAAGTCACATTAGGGTCAGATCAAAAGACGTCTGAGCACCACTTGACCACAAGGCTTCCCTGAGTTCGGCCACCACTGCAGCATGCAAGCACCTGCTTAGCTAGCGTGACATTATGTACATTGTAAACGAAAATACTGAGGGTTTACAATGAAGTTCCCTTGAAAATGACCGTGAATTCTTCATGAACCTTTTGGCATAGACATGTATAATATTTGCTACCATGTACTTAATACATTGTACGTGTACTTTTTCCATTGGCAGATGTGCTTCTGTCGCATACCCCAATAGAGCCCCAATAGTGCCCTACTAGTACCCCAATAGTACCCCAGAGTGTCCCAATAGTACCCCAAGAGTGCTCACCAGTGGCATTAGCCATGTCTGAAAATTGGTGTATTTCTCAAGTACATGTAGAAAGCCCGGCCCTAAGTCTCATGACAGGGTTTTTTTGTCTTTTGGATATTTTGTGGTATTTCTCCAAAAATGTATAAGTCTGCTGTATCTCACTGTCTTGTTGACTTGTACTGAAAAATGATTTTGATTTGGTTGTGCAATGATTTTGTGCATCTTGGCACATGAATACCCCATCATTTCAGCTGACTGACAGTTAGCATTACTTGTAGCTGTGTTCATGCTTGGTATTAGTCGTCATTTTTTCCAGATATATGTATCAAACTTTGGACCCATTACAACCCTAACATTCCTGAATCCTTCAATTTTGATATGATTTTGCACGCACCCTAGGGAGTTAGGGTTAATTCACTCTTGATGTGAAGAAGAAATTAGTAATTAAATGAAAAAAAAATGAAATAAGGGCTGAGTCAATTCAAATAATTCATGGTTCGAATGTTCAACCTTCAATTCGATCAAAAATCCGACTATTTGGTCCTACCAACGGGCAGATTGTTGACAAACAATCCATATACATAATCAGTGGCAATAATGTACACAATTGTACATTAGAATCACTATAATAGCTTCTCACGTCTAGGAGTACATGTATCTCCAACCTCGAGTAAGCAAAAGTTAGAGACTTGCATTACTTCTTGGTCTTTAAAATTTTTGATGAATAATTTACTTTTTGAATTGTAAGATTTCTGTCGCTTTTCATTTGAATCTGCTTGAAACAAGCCTCCACAGTGCAGTTTTTCTCATTTAACATGTTTAAAACAAAAAATCCTCCCTTTGTTTTCATGAATTTTGCATTCAAATAGTTGAATTTAGAAAAAAATATTTGAATACCTGATCGAATATCCGGATATTCGGCACAGCCCTAACTGATCTGTCAAATCTCAGTGATCAATGTAGACCCAAAAATTAACTCAAAAAGTGACCTTATTCCAATTGCTTATGAGGTGGTACAGTCGAACCTCGTTAATAAGAGGTCCTTTGGACTTGGCAATTTACTTTGTTATAACAGGAACCTTGTATTATCAGGAATGAAAACAATGACTAACAAAAGGATCAGGACCTAAAAGTGTCCATGTAATAAGCAAAATCTTGTATTAACAGTGCTCTTATTAAAGAAGTTTGACTGTAATTAGGACTAGCATTATTTTATTTTGTGTTTGATTTGAGTGATCTCTCTTTCTGGTTTCAGTATATGTTTAAAGATTCATCTTCGAGACGACCAGCTGTATTGATTAAGGCAGAGTGACCATCAGCAGCTCATTGCATCAAGGCAGCGTGAATGTTCAACCCTGGCAGATTTGCATTCGAGTCTGCCCGCAGAACTCGGCAATTGTCTCTCCTGGAACAGTTGTCGGGGTTGCTCAGGATGGAGGAGACCAGCGGTGGACGACCTGCAAAGGAGAAGGCGAAAGAGATCTACCCAAACTGCTTTCCTCCCCCGAGGGGCTGCTCTAGTTTGCCAGGAAGGCAACCAGATGGAGCGGCAACCGGTCAGCATGGGCAGGAGGTGGGTCTACCCCATTCATCATTCCATCAGGCCCAGCAAGAAGTCACCCAGCGTGCCCCTTCACCAAACCCCCAGGGCTCAGAGAGTCTCCACCCTGGAAGGCCCACAGCCTGGTTCCCCCATCCTCCGACTGCCATCACCCGCTCCTATCACACCAGCTTTCCCTCCCTAGCCGCGAGCAGTACATCATCGTCATCATCTGCTAATATCAATGCAAGTGTCCAGACTAGATCTCCAAGTGATCAGTCGCAGTCCAAGAGAACATTGAACATTAGCTCTGCTGAGTCAAAGAAGCTACGCTCGGAGATTAGTCCAGGGACCTCAAATGACCAGGAGAAGTTGTCACTGACCCGACAAGAGACTAGCGATGAGAAAGTTGAGATGCTAACCATAAGAAGTGGAGATGAACTTCCTTCAGGTAATATTCGTTCTCTATTCGAATCATTGCAAATAATAATGAACTTGGTGTAAACAGAATGACAAATAACTGCTTTAGCGTGGGAATTACTCCATGGTACACTGTACTTTTTTCCACAAATTTCGATGCCTTCTCCAAATCTCTCCAAAATTCCTCCAAAGTCATTCAAGTCCTGTGTAAATCATGTTGTCTGAGTTCTTCCTCAATTTTGCAAAATCCTCCAGTACCTCCCATGAAGAAGGTTGGATGGTTCAGGGTCTGTGTGTAATGTTCATTCTCGAGATTTTCCCATCTCGAATGCCAGGGGTTACAGCTGAAGGAAAGAGACCTGACATGTCCAAGTTCAAGCGGAGGTGGAAGTTGACCCCAGCTGGAGAGAGCCGTTACCTTTGGCCATCGGGCACCGAGGTGTCACTGCTGTGCTACAACGTCTTGGCCCAGTGCTTGATTGAGAGCAACGACTACCTCTACGACAGCTGTCCAGAGGAGATCCTGAGGTGGGACTACCGCAAGGAAAACCTGCTGAGAGAGCTTCAACAGGCCGAAGCTGATGTATGCCATCATCCCTAAATTATTTACATGTATTTCTTTCGATCTCATTTGGCAAATGGCCTTGGAGTCGACCATAATCTATGTTCTGTACTTGTTTTTGGTGCTGTGAAGGCTAAACCGGCATTGATTTGGGGGATTTGCCCATCACTGACATAATTTCATGAGCTCTGTACACCCAGTGCTGCCTTAACCCTAACCCCTAGGCTCCTGCACTAGAAAGCACACTGAACTTCACAAAATCCAACAGGTGCATGTATTTGTCTATGTACTTGTACATGCAGGACCTCACTGTACCAACCCTGATAAAATCCAACAGAATGAGCCCGTTGGAGTTTGAGTGATATGGTATGGATGGGTCTATGCAGTATAGGATGACTTGCAACTGAACAGTACCAAACCTGACAAAGTCAAGCATAGTCCAACAATTGGTACAGCAAGCTAGACACTGCACGCAGTGACCCGTGTGTGTCCCAACTCACACGGAATCCAACACCATCTCCCTGGGCCTTTTATCCCAAGTCTCATAAAATTCAACAAGATATTCATCAGGTGCGGTACAAAACCTCATAAAACCTGCTGTTGGAGTATAGCAGGTTTGGGGTAGTCAGGGTTAAGAGCTCATTTGAAAATTCACAAGACACTCAACTTGGCCTTTGTACACATTCAGTCGCAACTTGTGCACATTCAGTTGTAAAATTGGTTGACCGTGCATATGTGCTATACATGTACCACTCCTGTACTCAAACCACCACTGCATCCACATGATGTGTCTTCAACTCGATGTAACTCGCAGACCATATTGAGCCAAACTTACAGTTTCTGGATGAAGTCCACATTAAAGATTCTCAGTGACTTGGATAGCCTGCCAAACTATGTGCACATTCACATGTACAGAGCAGCCTGCCTTTTATGCAGCATGTGATAATGCGCACATACATGTACATGGAACTTGTACTTTTTGTCAAACTCTCTTAGCAAGTTGGGACAAGGAAAATTGGAGAGGTTTGATTGTTCTGTTTTGAAATTGCAGCATTTTGTGTCTCCCTTTGACTTTTACGCACGGCATATTTTTAGTGATTGCCCATTTCCTAAATTGTTGCATCTTCTTCTCCAATGTCAGATAATGTGTCTGCAGGAAGTACAGCTCAGCCACTTCCGTCATTTTTTCGGACCAGAGTTAGAGAAACTTGGTAAGCTTTTCCAGCCACTGTAAGTAAAAAGCAAGTTTTGGTAATCTGTTCAGTAACTGCCTCCTAGATTTGGACAAAACCGGGGGACTTCAATTTGTTGCTAAGTTCTAATAAGTATCTCGAGTATTTTCAAAAGATAAAAAATGCATCTGGTCATTGACTTTGGTTTCACTCTATAAAAAAATGGTCTTGATAGTGCACAATATTGGAGTGACATATTATACAAATATTGACTGCTTCGAGTGGTACAGTAAAACTGGCCTCTGGAGGTGATCCATGGAGCATTCTATTTCCCCGAGGCAAAGCCGAGGGAAAATAGAATTCTCCATGGATCACCTCGAGAGGCTTGTTTTACTGTACCGCGAGATAAAGCAGTCAATATTTGTTTTATAACACCTCCCCACAGATTCTGCAAAAGTTAAGCTAAAAATCAATAATGAAACACCAAACTGGAATTTACATTCATCAAATTTAATTCAAGAATTCCAAGCAGAACAGCAACATTTGAATACATTCATTAACGAATGTTGTTCGCTATGAGCCAAAATACACGCCTATGCTTTCGTTGCTACGGATATAGTTCTTTGGTTGCTATGGGTATAGTTCTTTTTCAGAATGAGGCTGCATGGTATAGTCTTTTTGAAGCAATGGTATAAAAATAGTAAAACCAGCAAGTGTCACAGGACACACTTTCAGCAAATCAAAATACAGAATCTATGGGTGAGGTGTTATAAATGCAAATATTCAAATCATTTTGATTTTATAAACAGTGAACTTCCACGTGTAGATTGTCTCCTTCCTTACCCTGTACAAATGGTTTGTCTTGCCCAGTCAAGATAATTTTAACCAAAAGAATTGACGTGTCATTTTGCACTGAGCGATCCATCAACAGTAGCCGGCATTTTTCATCCTCTTCTTTCAATGTACACTGCACTTTTCAAAACAATTTCATCATCATTTCCTTTTTTCCCCACATCAAGAACAATGATTATTCTACTTTCCTTATATTTCCAGTGCCCCTCCCTTCCATTAGAGATATCCAGTGTCACCTCTGTCTTGCAAATTGTACAAAAGCCACTGTATCCAGTCAATTGTGTTGTGGACGTTAAGGATCTAGTCTAGTGCTTAGTAGTAGACACGGAGTAATATGCCTTTTTGTGGAAGCAGTGAAGCCTTGTTACCTAAAAACTCATTCTTTTCTTGGTCTACCATATCGTATTTAATGCTCTCTCGTAAGCCGTCTAGTCTCTATCCAACTTGTATTTGACCTTCTGTTTGTTGCCATGCTGGTTTTGTGTTTCTCAATGTGATAGCCAATTGTGAATATACACATTCTCTTGCAGGCTATGCATCCCTATATCAGAAACGAACAGGAGACAAGCATGACGGTTGCGCCATCTTCTACAAGAGGGATAAGTTTGAGCTGGAGGACTGCAAGAAAGTCCGGTTCTACCGCTCTAACATCAAGCTGCTGGATCGCGACAACGTGGGCCTCGTGGCGCTCCTGCGTGCCAAGGGATCCTCACAGGCCCGGGGCCAGCCCCCCAAGCTGTGCGTAGCCACCACTCACCTGCTCTACAACCCCAAGCGGGGTGACATCAAGCTGGCCCAGCTGGGGGTGCTGCTGGCCGAGATTGACCGACTGGCAGCGGCCACTGTGTCCCCCTGCCAGCCCCCCTCCGCACCCCAGCCAACACCCCTCTACCACCCGATCATCCTGTGTGGGGACTTCAACAGCCTGCCCCACTCGCCCCTCTACAACTTCATCCGGAACCGGAGGCTGGACTACGTGGGCCTTCAGAAGGTCTTGGTCTCAGGTCAGGGGTCAAGCCGAAGGTCCTTTGACCCCTTGAACTGGCCCCTGTGGCCCTACGATGTTGGGGTGACAGATGCCTGCCAGTTTAGGAGCGTTGTGAAGGAACGATTGAGGAATAGAGAGAACAGTGATCAAGACAAGCAAAAGCAATGCACAGGTAAGAGAACATCTAAGTTTATTTACATAAACGACAATTGTGAGGCTGGCAAAATGAGGTAGAACTAGACAGACTTTGAAAGCAAGATTTGCTGGTATTGGGTAGGAAAATGCATGTAAAACCCTCCTCTCCAGCGCTGTTTGTTGCAGTTAATCTGACATTCAGTCAAGTGGCTAGTCATGGCTGTGTGCAATTTGCATTTATTGACTATCCAAAAAGTCAAGTAGGAAGAAAAAGACCTTTAAACTTTTGAGTCCGTATTTGTTAAAAATGAAAGAAGTTTACTGTTTTTCCTCACATATGGAGTTTGGACTTTCTTATGACGGCTCTTTATCTCACATCGGGGGAATATTTATGATCATAAATTGCTACTGGTAGTTAGCAATTGGCCTAGATTCTGAGGATTTCACATTTCTTTACAAGTACACTTCCATGTGGAGCCAATAGGGACCCACGGTCCACTGAGCGCTGTCGGAAAGTACCCACATAAACAAAAATGGGTATATTACTTTCTGAGGTTACTAATGTAAACATATGTACCATCCAGGCGAAGGATTTTAGTTGTCTCTGTAAACAGTTTTCTTGTGTCGCTACGTAAAGGTTTTAACCCCCACTCTCCAGTCAGTTTGCTGGGAAACTTCCCAGATACTCCGAAATTCCCTCTGTGTTGAACACCAGTCGTCCAGCCTTCATATTTAAATTCTCCAAGAACATCTAAAGCCCTGTCCACACTGGACATTTTCGGGTCTAACTAATACCAAGACGATGGTCACTTTTCCCATTTTTACGTCCAGTGTGGACATCCTGGGAAGTATTTCTATCACTTACTTTTACTGGACCTCGTGTTTACCTTTACTGGCCAACTTCTGCCCGGACAGCGCAAGTCGGCAAAAGCATGGAAAGCGGCTCAGTAGAGTGTACATACGGCCAGAGCACAGTGGCATGCTGCACACGGGAAAACTACATGTACGCATGGGTGTTGCACGTTTCACTGCGGTGTGGCATCTGGCAAGAATTTACAGTGCATTCATTTGGTCTCAATCGTGGCAGAAATCATTATTGAACCAGTTGGAAGTTTGTATCTAAGGATGGAAACAAATGCAGAAAGATCACGCACAGTGCCCTCATGAGTCATCGCACTGACAGTTTGGTTACTTCTCCCGTGGTCTTGGTAAAATGTTCTCACGTCAAATTCCAAGTGCAGACAGTGATCATGTTTGGCTGTTTTTCTTAAGCTCAAACAAAAAATGTCAAGTGCAGACACAGCTAAATTCGAGCCCTGTTTAAAGTAAAAGTGGCTTGGTTCCATCTGTCTCTCAGCCTCAGTCCGACAGGATGATTCAGAGTCTCCAGGACTAGCAGCCTTTAACAGGTTTTGCAAGGTGTGGGTGGTGATAGTAACTCACTGCAAGCTATAACCACATGAGAGTGGGCCTTGGTGGCCATGTTTAAGTTACATGTACTTGGTTACCGCCAGGCAAAATCTATGTTCCTTTGGCGGCCAGTAGGTACATGTAGATGCGTTTATCACTGCCAGCTACAGCCTTGAGCAGGGGCCCTCCACCCTTAGTTTCACCACTGGCAGTTAGTCTTTATGGTACCAACATAATTTGGCCCTTCCAGAACCGTCGGATGCTGCCAACGAGCCCCAAGACTGGGAGAAACGCTTCTCAGAGAGCATCCACCACCCCTTCCAGCTTGCATCGGTCCACAGCCACGGCAGCCAACCCCGGGAGGTCACCACCAACCACAGCCGCACCAACTGCACCGTGGACTATATCTTTTACTCCAGCGCCCCGCCCAAGCTTGGCGGGATGCTGCCAGAAATGCCCAGCCCTCCCGTGACCTATGCCGGAGAGTTGAAGCTCCTCGAGTACCTGAGCCTCCTGACGGATCAGGAGGCCACGGACATGGGAGGGCTCCCCAATCACGCCTTGTCATCGGATCACTTCTCACTGCAGGCCAAGTTTCTGCTGATTCCTCCGGAGTAGACACAGTGCTTTTTACATAATGAAATATTTTACTGACATTTCAGATGGTGCTATGTGAACGAAAAGCAGGAAAACACTGCCGAATTTTGACTGGATACGCACAACTGATTCGCGTCAGTACTTAGGAGAAATGCACCCAAGCACCCATGCACAGAGCACTGACACTCAAGTGTGTATTAAATTAAAGTATGCTTGAGATTTTACTGCCAAATGTTCTCGTCATGTAATAGATATGCACAGGAAAGACCAGATCACACACCAGAAATTATTTCACAATTGTAACAATTTTATTTTTCTGCTGCTTATTTCATATATGCTGACCCATGATTGAGAATTTGACGGTGATTTTATACTCTAGTAATGCCAGAGGAATTAGAGTGTGTACATGTACATCTGGGTTCTAAGTGTGTCACACAAAAATGAATGTACATGTATCAGGGTCGGCCACTTCCTTGTATTGAGCTCTGTTTATTGTGCTCCATTCATTACCAAGTTTGGACAGTCAGCGACAATTTAAAAACAATGCCACAGCCCCACTTATTTTATACCATTTTTAGTGTGCTTGTTTTTGGCCCTGCTCAGGGTTGTGTAAAGCCATTCAGTCACCTGGCAAATCAAAGGCCAGGTCACAGGAGATAGGATTAAAAGTGTCAAAAAATGGACAGGACCGGATTTTAGCCGGTGACTCGATGCCTGACCAGACATCTGATGACTTTTGTTGACTTGTAACATTATTATTACAATTAGGCTTCTTTTATCGTCAACCTCTCGTTATCATAAGTTATTTACAGTATTATGCTGATGGGTCGCACTTCATTATTTGCTTTGTTTTGTATGTTAGGGGTTTATGCTCCAATTTTAATGCTATGGAAAGTACTATGTCTTTATTTATTTCATTGTGGAAGTCACAGTGTTACCATTGTTACCCGAATGTCATGAATTCACTCCGAATTCTTGTTGAGAAACATTCTCTATGGATTATTTTATTTCAAAGAATAAATCCTTTACTGGACACATTTCCAGCCGGTGTGTTAGGGTTTTCTTGAACTAAACCTTTGAGGTTTGTTGGCGTTCTCTTTCTTTCATTCTTTGGATTGTTGCTTGTTTCTGTATGATTCTGTTTTTGTGAGGCAGAGGCTGTAACAATCAGCATGCCTTACCTTTGCCGTTGTCTCCGTTTGGCTGCCCGTAATCTCATTTTAGACATAACACGTGGCAACATGTATAAAAAGGGCTTTTATTCTTAGATCGGCAATTTGCTTGAAGCCCCTAAATCCAGTTGTCCGCCTGTCTGTTCTCCAATTCAAAATAAAAGAAGGCTTCTAACATATCCCGTGCAGTAATGGAATTATGTATCTGATACTCGTTACTTGGCGGCTGAAATAACTGTGACGTGAGGTTGCTTCTTGGAATTACATTACACTTTATCATGAATATGCAAAGTTACATGCGCACAAAAGTCCGCAAGGCCCTGAAATGCTCTTCAAATGGCGAAATGAAAATTGAACAAAGAGTTACATGTACATCGGAAACGAAGATGCATTCACGGGTACTGCATTCGCCAAATCATAACTTGTGTACCCTAAAAGTCCGGGATTCGGGAACGCCTATGGATATACACTGTACAAAGACATTGGAAATAGCGCCCTCAATTTATGCCTGAGCTTTTAAAATTCTGAAAACCGAGGCCTGGAAAACTACCCAAATAACGTGCAAGGTGTAAAAGCTACATGTATTTGGCTGAGTGGTGTTTGTGAGTTACAAAAATTACACGTCCGCATGGTTTAGACTCCGTTTTACAAAATTTGGCTAGGAAGACATTGGTAAGGCAGTTTTGTCATCTTTTTTTACCACCCAGATTTGGCATTTTATGAACCCTTTTCCTATCCCGATTTTGGCTTTTTAATTTTAGTTCTCCAGCCAATTTGAGTCTACAAGTGCCCCATCCTTCTGGATTTATTCTACTGAAAAATATAAGGGACGGAAGAACATACTACAACCTCTGTGGCCAACTATTGTTTCGGCTACGCACCTCGCCCAGATACCCTTGGTCAAAGTTTGCATTCCGTACGTCGTTTTCATGAAACTGACGCCATAATATTCAAAAATATTTAAATCTAATGATGTTGTGCCAAGCACAGAAATCACCAGCTTTTATTTACCGGTACACCTTTTTAGTTTCTACTCTCTAGGGTAAACGGAGAAAAAAATTTACCCTGAGAATTATGAAAAAATTGACCGCCTGGAAGCCTATACGGTCAGCGTTCGTGCAATGTAGAGTCCGGTTGACACACCTTCGTTGTACCGATTTGACCGCCAATTGTACGGTCGCCTCGTCGTCCTGCCGCAACGGTGCCGAACCTCAGTGGTGTAATGAAGAGCGGAAATCTCACTCAGATCTTGCAAATAATTAAAGGAGAAATTAAATAGGATTGCTGTGATGATTTAAATACGTGTAGAAAACCTTTCTTGCCAAGTTACTCTCTTTTGTGGCATTAAAAATGAGAAACTCCAACATTTTTGTTGTGCTAATAGTTTCCATATTCATAAGCTAAAGGGTGATGTCATCCCAGGCCCAACAACAGTTGCTCTATAGCTCTGTGAACAAATATATCGTACTTTTATAAGTAAGTTCTAATTTATACATGTACTTGGTCATCATGTTAAGTAGATTGTGTGACAGCATCAAAATGGCACCCTCCAAAAAACTTTACTGATGAAAGGATTTTCTTCGAGCGGAAAAACTTGTCTCTTTTAATGAAAAGAATTATCTAGATCTTGTTGTATAATGTGCACGAAGACAAGTTGAGCTGAATGCCCACTGCATATTTCCTTTAGTGGATCCAAACCAAAAACAGTAGGAGAAAAACAACACACAGAAGCCACAATATGCTCGAAAAATACATTAGCGATTAACACTGATTATCGGAGAACGAGGATGAGTTTATTAAGTACGACTTCTGACTGTGATAACACAAAAATCATCACATCACGCATTGAAAATCATTCATAATTTGTAGGCGTTTTTATTTTCTTTCATATTTTCCTGCCATTGCAAGGCAAGATGCATTAATCCAGTGTCTGTCGTCATACAAATCCATGGCTTTCAAGTAAGCTGGCTTTCACTGACATCTTTAGCAAACCCATATCTTGAAATATCAGTATTCACGCGACTGCCTTGATGCGGGGAAATATACAGTAACACAGCGTGATCTAGTTCATACAGAAATATGTGCCCGTGGCAACAAAACCTACCAATCCCAGATAATAAGATAAGTTCCAGTCTCAGGAGGGCAATATTAATTTTTTTTAAAGAAACCACAAAGTATATCTTTAAATTTACACTGGTTCAAATTCACGGAGCATTCAATCGAAGCATCACTCCGCAAAACCGAATCATATACCGGTATATAATTCTACCACACAGATGTTTCTTCACAATGTCCGTTAGCACACTCCTAAAAATCGTGATCCTATTGGTCATTTTCCAAAATAAAATCGTGAAAATATTGAAGTGGCAACATTTCCAGGAACGTTTAAGAACCCGGGCCTTGCTGGACCATTTTAAATGGAGGGGAGTTCTAGTCGCCATCATGAATTTCCCGGCTGTTTCGCGTCCAGCAGCGTCGGCTCTATGCCTGCCCTCTTAAAAAGAATTAATTTTATTGAAGGAGTTAACTCGTCCAAGTCTGATTATTGCATCAGTTCCTGTTTACCCAAAAAATATCCACACATTTCTTTTCAAAATCTAATCCTTGTTGAAGGTCTTTGATATTGCAGATGTTGATCTCTTATTAAATCCCTTAGAAAAAATAATACACGTTTCTATTCATCACATTATTGAGGTAAAATCAATTTTATGATCTTATCTTTTATTTGAAAAAAATAATCTAAATAAATTCAACAACGCAGAATGTGTTTTAAAGCACGGCTGCCATTCCCAGTTCCCGTTTGTCTTTAATCAACATGGCAGCGCTCTTCACTCCGTCTCACCCAGTCACAATCACTCAATCAGTTAATGTACATGATGCCTGTCTCGAGTTCCCCGGCTATGATTTAAAGCTTTCACCGAAATGGCGGGAAACAAATTATGATCAGAATCAGTCGGGCAAATACGGTTAGTATCAACTACCCCGGTGAATGAATTACGATGGGTAAAAGTAGCGATGGAGTGTAAGCCAGCTATTGGTTTTTGTAAGACGTATACATGTAGGCCTAAGACAGTTTACATGTACACTTTTTGTTTGTGACATCATATCGAGCAGAGCGCTCGTTCGAGTCGGCCTCGGGGGGGTATTTGCAGTCACTCAACCCCTCGTGATTTTTTTTGTGCTGGAAGCTAACAGTATCGCTGACATTTTGTCAAGGTAAACTTCCAGACATCGCCCTGCAGTGCCTCCATAGGTCATGTCTTACATTTCAAAAAACCCTTTTCCAGTTTCTACAACCTTGTGTAACTATTTACACATTTAGTAATAAGTATATTAAATTACCGGTAAACGTTAAAGAGTCACCGGAACAAAGAGGCTTTAAAATGGACTTTACCATGCAACGGGGTTCCCTAGAACGGTCGTAATGGCTCATATCGTGCCCACCCACTACATATTTAGTTTTTCATGTAGATGGATCAATCAGCGGTACATTTTGATCGGCAATACATTTTCGACGAGACATGAATGACCTTCCCCTTTGTGGTACGGTTTGTCCCTCTTACCCATACTCCGAACTACATGTTCTACGACTAATTTGTCCTTACTGCGCTATCTACCTTTAGCCTAATATGTGTACATATTTTTGCTCCCAAGGGGCCAAATAATTCCAGCTGGGAGCAGATTCCATACTGGCCATTTTGTGGCCCTTTGATGCGGTCGGGGTGTCCCAGGCCAAATCGCAGCCTTCAGTTTCACCCGGAATTATGCAAAAGTGGCGTGCGAAGCAATTGGGAGTAACTCGATTACGGTTCCGCCAAAATCTGATAAAGGGAAGATAACGTCATTAGGCCACCTATCAGGTGAAGTTTCATAGAGATTATAGTTTGAATTATGCATGAGGCCTTATGGAACCGCTTCGAAAAAAATGTTTTTCCTAGATCCTCTTGTACACATGTACACCCCACCGATACCTGAAAACGGTTTCTTACATCTGTACTTCTGTTAGTATACCTTTTAAAAATAAAAATTGGATTTTTTGTTCAACATGCAGACGCCATTTTGTATTATTTCTGAGATTCACAGCAACATCTGAATTGTCATTACTTAAGCCAAATTGACGTATATACAGTACGATGATGGCACTTTTCTAAATAGATGATGTCGTGTTCATCATTCCGAATTGTGATCTAGCACAGCAAACTCAACATGTAATCATTTCTGTTGACTCTGTAGAAGTTAGACTGTAGAAGTCTGTGTTAAATCATTTCCTTCATATCAAACAAGTATAAAACGCTACAATCTCCTAATATCTGTTATTTTCACCTCCCTTTTGTGATTCAAAGTAAACCTATAAAGAAGGCAGAAAGGGAATCACAGATTGTAGATGACAATGATTACTTTGAAGATTAAATTTTAACACATATATATATATATCAGATTTAATCAGCAAAAATGGTAAACATTCCTTGGGAGTTAATTCACGCCAGTTCAAGGGTAGATCCAGAACCGCATTTGTGGGGGGGGGGCAAATTTTATCGGAAACGGGTCAAAAGATTTGGGACTTTCTTTGGGTGACATTTTATTGCTTTTGTGAGGGGTGAGGCTACATTTTTCGGGATTTCTAAGCTGTGGGAAGGAAAAAAAGAAATAGTCCCATAAATCACCTTTCTCTCAATATATTTCAAGAACGCAAAATTGCCTTCACTTTTTACGGGTGGATGGCCCCCGTTGCAACGTATTGGCCCCTCACCTTGGATCCGCCAAGGCACCAGTCAATACAAACCCGTCGCAACTACTGCCCACACGCTGTCTTTATACATTAATGCATGAAACTATAATTATTGCATTCGGTCTGGGTCTTTGAAGTGTGCCTCAACACAGTTGTTTTCTTTGGTTTGTATGTTGAACCAACACTGTCAAAGCACAAACCTGATATATTCTGGTTTAATAAAACCTTTTTGCTGGAAGTTAACAGATGTTTTATAATTTTCCACGCTAGTTTTAATAATACATAGCATTATTGATCAAATCAAATGATAATATCGATCGGTGTCTTAAAGAACACATTTGCACATTTAGCCTAGGTCCTACCGATTATAAGAAATATATTTATTACGTCGCGAAAATTCAAAACCCAAATTCCATCAGTCTACTTAAAATGTTTATTTGCTTGTAGATTATGGCACATTCGGCTTTGTGTCTAAAATGTCTATTTCTATAGCACTTATTTTAATTTTTTTTCGCTTTAAAACCTGAGAAGATATTGCATATCTAGAATACTGCACATTAAACGGTTGCTTGTTTTCTAATACTGTAAAAGGTAAATTCTAGTTCCAACCAAGGAAAACCTACAGTGAACGTAAAAAGCAGAAACAGTGTTGACTGTTTCAAATATTACCTAGTATATTTTTCTACCTTTGTCCATTTGTACTTTTCATCACGTTCCTGTGTATTGTGTTTGTTGTCACAAACGCTTTTTGACATTTCCACTGCATCCGGACCGGATGACAAGCAGGTCATGGATTTTTGTTATTCATGATGTGGAAAACAGGAGCGACTGGTGAAGCAGTCCACGGTCCCATTTAAGAACGACCTATAAATAACTGTGAATTCACTGCGAAACCAGTCATTCGTTAATTTCCCCAGGTAGCTGCTCAAACCATTGGAGAAGGGTGGTATTTATAAGCAGTTATTTTAACAAATCTAACATTATCCAAAGTTATCATAAGAAGAATTCGTCTCTTAAATACCTCATCTGTGATTGTTCGATGAAGGACGGGTGAGCTTCAAATCCTTATTCTGGTTGGCGACTACTAAATCACCGCCAGTTATTGCCATGGTTCAGGAAAATACCCGATGTCCTTGCAAGGAATTCCGTCAATATTCCGGTAAACTCAGCATTCAGCAGTAGGAGAATTCTAAAATTGTAACTATTTCTGGCATCACGGCGAAAGCCTCGATCCCTATTCCTGACTTACCATCAGATCAAAACGTACATACGCCGCCAAAGTAGTCATAACTTTGGCTTTTTTGGCCCTCGTTAAGCGCAGTCTGAAACGACAACGAATAATTTTGTTTTCGAGCCCTTTTCATAACAATCGTGAGCAAAACTTTATCGCCACCGGGGGCAGTTGTCATAAATTTTACATTTTGCACGATAGATCGGAGAGCAAACAAGATGGGTATTTTTCTCTTCTCTGGGTGGAAGTTGAAGATGTTGGCCATAAAACAAAGAAATTGAAGATTTGTTATTAATAATGATAAAAGCTACAGCCAAAATCTGTAACGTACTCAGGTTTGGATAGGCAAAGTTCTACACCAATATACCTACGGGTGTTTTTCACCAGTGTTCAGACTGTGATGAAATACGTATCTCTCAACAGATATAGTTTAGATATTTGAAAACATTCACTTCGATATGGGGATGTAGTGTCCGTTTCATCCCTGCTTTTGGTTACAGCTTCCTCGGTGTCTTGTTTGGAGGAGGAAAGCATCGCATCAACTTGTAACAACTGTAAAAAAAAACCCAAAAACTAGACCCAGTCTCGCCTATGTGTTCTTTTGCCGTGCCTTCTCCTGCCTTTTTAGCCAATCGTGAAATACATCCAGGCTAATTCCTTATGTGCATGTCTGTGGGCTTAATGATTGTTCCAACCCGATCCAAATTTGTCATTTTCGTGTTGAAACGGCGGATTAGACATTCATTGGGCCACGATCGTCGCAGAATGGCCCGTTAAGAAAATCGTGTAGACATATCACTCAACGTTGCCCATAATCCTCTCGGCCAAATCCTTCTTTAAATTGATAAAGTTACCAACAAGGCAATCATGTTAATGTTCCCTTTTATCCTGTATTATGAAGTGCTTTCTGTTTTCACACTGCCGAAACTGTTATTCAGTAGAATGTGTAAGCATCCCCCATGCGACAAAGTGATTTTTTTCACTATAGGTTTTCAAGTTCATGATCTCCATCATTACGTTTCAATCATCAGTCGAATTTGGACTTTTCATAAGCCAACAAACCATGGTGCTTACAACCCAATATATAAAAATAGCCACTTTAAGTTATTCCTCTTCAGAGTTCTATTTCCTCGATGGCATCCCCCCTGAGATGGGGTTTCCCTCGCATCCTCTCCTCCACGTGCGCCACAACCTGGGTCAGTTCCAGATCCGAGTCCAGCTCCGTGAATCCATTTTGTTTCAGTGCCTCCTTGTCTTTAGGCTTGCTAATCTCCTTCTCCGTGATGACCTCGTGTTGGTCCCCCGGTTCCAGATCCACAGGCGGCACCTGCCCGGCCTTCATCAGCCCATCCCCCGGGTCCACTCGGACCTTGACCCCCTGCTGCAGCCGCTTCTTCTTACGGCGGTTGGTCATCCGCAACACGTATATCCTGTAGACGGTCAGCAGGAAGATCATCATGTTCTTGAGCGTGAAGAAGAGCATCATCTGGTTTATGATGTGGAAGTGGGTGATGAGGTAGAGCCGCATGGTCAGGTAGGGCCCGTCCTGCATGATCAAGGAGATGCAGAGCGCCCAAATCTCCGAGGAGCAGCAGCCGTGCCGATGGTGGTGCTGGGTCTCCGGGTCCTGCAGCTCGGCCACGGTGGCCCGGGCGCCCCGCTCGGAGGAGGTGGAGGCCTCTCGCCGCCGGTTGAAGACCCGGATCTTGGGCCCGGCCACCGAGGTCAGCACCAGGGCGAACTGGATCAGGCTCCAGCTCCACAGGGCAAGGATGACCATGATGATAAGCTTGTTGCAGACCACGGCCTCCTCCCGCAGATTCTCCAGGGAGAACTCCAAGATGTCGGCTGCCATGCCTATGTAGACCATCAGAAGCTGGGACAGCTGCTCCCGGGTCAGTGACCCCTTTGGGAGGAGCCAGCGGCCCAGGATGAGGAGGCAAAGGAGAATCTGTTCGAGGGCCAAAGCCCATTCATCGTCGGCAAGGACAACGGGAATTGTTAGCTGAAATGATACCGAAGAAAAGCAACGGGTGGCACTTGTAAATATTCACCAATTTTTGTGTGGTTTTGGTTTTCGATGTCAGGACACAAAATTGCTAGTACCTATACCTAAGCTTTCCACTGGGAACTCAGTTTGTCAATAAGGTGACCCAGATTTGAAACCAAGAAGATGTGAACGTGTGACCCCGAAGCCAGGTCCATTTCACGGCTTCCCAGATTAATTTGTTCACATCAGCTCTCAACGAATTCCGCACCACCACTACGCAACTTTCTTCCGGCTCCCATTCGGAGATAATGATTAATAATAGATAAACCTAAATGGGGGTAAAAAAAATTCAAAGAGTGTTTGATTCGGTCATGGGACGGCATGTACGCTTGGTGGTGATTCCAATATCCGGATTGTCCAGTTTGTGAAGACGGGTTCTTGGTCGAATGTTTCCCTAAAGGGTTGTGTGTATGTTTTCTACCAAAAGCTCACACGAGATTCAGAAAACTCTTCGACTGTGGTATCACCAAATAACACATTCCCAAAGAGACAGCTTTTGATTAAGTTGTGGTCGATCAGATCTGGGTACAGGATTAAGAACATTATAAAGTAAATGAGGCAGTAGCATTATTTTATTTAACGTTTACCCCTTGTATTTCTGTGAACAACGTCTGGTTGTAGTTGATATTGATGGCACACTCCTTCCAGTGCATGTGATCCCTGTAGTCCATACGCTTTTGGTACAAGTCAAGCTGTAGCATCCACAATCCGGGTACCACGCTGGCCAAGTAGAGAAGGGCACTCGGGCATAACCTGTAATCGGACACCAACGAAATGACGTTTCACCGGTTACGTATAATGATGTGCAACTAAGAAAATGGACGACCTGTTATTGCTTAAACCTTTAAAAGATTTCGATCGAGAAACCACCAATGGTTTATGTTCGGGATCTTTTTTATTTTTAGAAATAAATCGGTGCACATACATTCCACTAAATGTGACAAATACAGATTGTTAACAGCAAAGTTTTATTCAGCTTATACATAATTGATTTCACCGAAAAAGAAATGGAAAATATATGTACTATCATTTACTATAACAGCAATAATACAGTCTAATACACAGTTAATGTGTTGTCCTTGCCCGGAGCCTACAGGGAAAATTCTTCGACTCTCAAAACATTATTCTGGCAGCTGTGAAAGAAAAATAAAATCAACAGAGATACTGCAGTAAATGCATTTCCCACTAGATCTAACTGGGCGACATTTTAAACCTTGGAAGCGCTTTCTGCTTATCTTTTAAAAAGAAAAATAGAGAGTGGTTAATAATCAGGTGTTAAATGGTGACCTCCTCTCCCCTCGCCATAAGGCCGGGGTTCCGGCTGTAACCCACTCATGGAACCTTCATTTTTACGTCTCATTGTTACTGCAGAAAAGCAGATCCCCAAATTTATTCATTTGTTGTAACTGCGCAGAGGAAGTCGGGTAAACAGGTCGACAAATTCGCTGTTTGTGCGATCGATCAATATCGACCAGTGTGAGCCCCAAAGCGCTTGCACATTCCAACGTAGCCCTACCCCACCCCCGCCCGACTATATCCCATAGAGGAAAAAGGTACAACTTGGTAACGGCGTATCTAGTATTTGGTTCGGGTAAAGGGATTTTTTTTTTTACTTAACACCATTATTTTAAGCCCAGCGGTTCTATTTCTAGCTTTAAAGGCTCATGCTTTCAATTCCTTACAACATGAAAAAAAAGTTACCGTCATAAGCTTTCTGCCTTGTCTATCCTGCTACTACACTACAGGGCATTTGCCAAGCCACAGTGGGATGGCATATACCGCGTCCGACTTGGTTGCAGCTTGAAATTATACACCACTCTATGGTAGTTGCTGCAGCAGCCACCCTCTATCGGGTCGAGTGTGATTTAAAGCCGCCAGTTTTGCCCGGTACTCGGTCACAATCATTCCCAGGGAGGTTCCCTGTGGGTTGTTGTGCTACATCATCGGTGCTCGATTCTTTCGATATGACTGATTATCGATCAAGCAAGCCTTACACAACTGTTTTCTCGGTTTACTGATAGTCCCGGGGGCTGCAAATGATGACTAAAAGTGTGATTTCAAACTGCATCATGTTGTTTATTCTATGGTGGTTTTTAAAGTACCGTTACTTATTTTCGTGTCCCTAATGACCAAAACGACCACGTGGCGAGTTATACCATCCGAGTCTACCTTATCACTCGTCTGTCATCATTGCGAATGAAACCGGGGCCGTTTTCCAATACTCAACTTCGGCTCCGTCTCAGGCTTCAACTGTTTTTTACTAGCTGACTTTGAAGCTGTAAGCGCAGTATTAAAGTAGTGTAATAGTGCCACAAAACATCAAATAAGATGCAAGAGAGCCAAAAATTACAGTATTCCAATTTAATTCAAACGCTTCAGGCCCACAATCAGGGATTGGTTTTGGGAACGAAGCCTGAGACGGAGACGAAGTTGAGTAGTGGAAAACGGCCCTATTCGTACAGAGCCTTGAAATTGTTTGGCTGACGTCATCTCTGGGTTTTTCATCCTGACTTACTAACATAGGATGGTGATTCGGGTCGAAGTGAGTCAGTTGCACGGGAACCCCGAGATTCCAGACGAATTCTATGTGGATATAGACCACTCTCATTTTGCCTACAACTTGTATGGGCGGCCAAAGTTTGCAAAAATATCACCTTTTGGTAGGTTTTCGACTGTACCTCAAATTCGTTCAAAATATAATTTTTTTTCAATTAATTTGAATAGGGTTGTATTTTCATTTAGTGTTTAGTAATACGTGTCTTATTTCATGATATTCAGATAGTTGCGTGGGATTTTAACACTTTGTGAAGTATTTTTTTTATTTTTTTGCCGACGGGCAACCATATTTTTAGCAACCGCTTGTAGGAAAAATAAGGCTGTGACGTCAAAAGAGCACACCCTTTATTGGCGGGAATGACACATTCCACACCGGCAATTCTTGAAATAGTTGATACTTGGCATACTGGGCGCCAATGTGAGTACTTTACCGATGCATAATACTCAAGATATGATCACTTCTAATAGCAGTATCATACTGGGCCCAAATGCGAATGAAATAGGACTCGTTCCAAGAAAACGTGCGGAATCTTTTGCGCATCTTTAAAGAAATCTTGTTAAAACCGTGAAAACCAAAATCCACCCTCCGAGCGCAAGGCATTGTCCCGGGAAGAACGCAAGAGCATACGAAGTCGGTTTCGAAAAACACACCCCAGTAATCGGCCCTTGGGCGGCAAAATTCAATTATGCGGGCATGGAATGGACACGGCCCCTGTTCGTTGCCCCCTACGTTTTATCAGTCACCCATCAAGGGATTCGCTGTCCCGTCTGAATAATAATGATTAGTATTTCTGTTTATTCTCTTTCTTTCACCATTGCTATCTTAGCACTGAGATGTCGTCCAGATTTTCATTTCGTTTAGCCGCAAGACTGGGCGATTCTTTGTTGTGTTCTGACAGCTCGTGATGAGGATTTCCATGCAGTTGTCCGTACAAGAGTGTTTTCGTCACACATGGGGCTTGTCCAGAATAGAACCCTCCTCTCACCGACGTACGGTTGTCAACCTTTCTTATGCTTGAACTCTTTCATCTCGTTAAGCAGATTGGGCTTTCTCTTACAAGATTTAAAGCGGAATTAAAGATTTGCTGGATGGGGGATATTGACGATTACAAAATCCGCAATTATGTATCTGCACAATTAGGAGCCTTGGGAAGGGATTAATAATCTTCAATGGAAATTCGCTCGGGAGAGTCCATTGCCATTAACATTTCCAAAGTATTTCTCCGTGTATAATTCTATCGTGAAGTTACCGGTAACTCGAGTGGCTGAGCGGTTTTTATCAAGTACCGCACGGGGTTTTTTAGTGGTCATGATAACCAAAGATGAAACCAATAACATTTTGGAACNCCCGTTATATAAATTTTGGAACTCCTTTAATGTTTTTTGCGTGGCACCGAAGCCAGCATACAGCACACTTGAGCGAGTCGTCCCTGTCAGCACGAAGCGAAATCTCACCGCCGTTGTTTCGCTGCGTTTTTTTCTTTTTCTGTCAGCGGACCGGAGCTACGGTGATAAAAAAAAACACAGGACTTGCCCATCACGATGCACATGCTTATGTGCCTTTCGCGGAATGTTTGGCGGTCGTTGAAACACGCTGCGTTATCGGATCTGTCATCTCCAGCCCATTAGGTCAGTTTGAAGACAAACGTGCGCGGCTGAAGATGCTTTTAATTAATGTGATTATTGTACGCTATGCACTGTGCACGAAGGTTTATGTAAACGAAGCATTCTATACAGCATGGGGGGTTAGAATTTTCTGTTAAATGAATCTCAACTGTATGAACTTGTCCTGGCATAACACATTACTGAAACAGCGACAAAAGTCTCCATGCATCAGCATGGTGGGTGTCATCTTGTTTTAGTTTCATTTAAAATTCACTTTGAAAACATTTCTCTCAGAGAAGATTTTGGAGGCGGATCCACAGGTGTAGAGTAAATCACATTTTTGTTGGGGGGGGAGTGGGTCGTAAACAAAAATGGGGGGGGGGGTAAAATAACATCTGATTTTCAAAAGCTAAAGAAGTTAACGGCAGACTGCTTGAAATGAAGCCGCCGTATAACAAACTATTGTGGGAACACTACACTGTAAGCAAAAGTTAGGCATTTTGTGCTCAAAATGACTAATATAGGTAAGTCGGGTCTCGATGGCTTATTAAATCAAGAGAGGACTAATAATTATGTAGTCAACAGTGACTGCCTTTGGTCAACTTTGACGAATGTTCCACTCATCTTTGACGAATGGTGGTCATCGGCCTGGGCCTGTCTGACCAATTTAAATTGGCCATTTTAGACATAGAGCTGGACTAACTTTTATTCAATAAGTCAAATGGACTAATTTTTGTTTACAGTGCGTCTGTATTCAGTCAACATTTCGCCCTCTGCTTCTTCAGTTATAGTTCTGATTCTGAGGAGCAAAGACAATACTGATAATCTTTATGAACAGCGTGTGGGGGACGGAGATTGAGGCAAACGAAACCGGGCGGTCCCCGGGGCCCCACCCCAAGTCGTTGCGCCACCACTGGAAGGAATATATATCTTTTAATATTCCTTCTTATCTTCAAACTCGTGACAAAGAAAGCTCAGGAAAATTGCAGAAGAACACTGACTCATTGGTGGTTTACAGGCACAGACCGATTCGACGTCTCACGAGAAGAAAAAAAACCAAGAGTTTGTAATCTTTCCTGTCGTTTGGAAAGGCACCCGTTTTACAGGTTGTTGAGTGGAAATTTTACCTATTTCCAAACTGGAGAAATATCCTTCAACAACTATAGTAAAACTGACGGGAGCATCTTCACACCCATCAATTAACGCTCAAAATCCTCACGCTTATAATGATAATCAACCTCATAATAATTACTATGAAGTGACATTTGAAATGAAATATTTTTCTGCAACCATTTTCGTTGAGAGTCTAGTTCATTGAAAGATGGCCGTTCCATTCTGGACTGAGGAATGGCGGATTTTACCTTTTGCCGCCAAAAAAAGACTGAGCCGAACAGAGCAATGACATTTAAGGCTCAAGCCAACACATTTACAAAATCGATTGGCCTATTCTAAAAACAAAGTGAAATGAAATCCCACCCGTTCCTTCTACCAAGAACTGTCATGTACTTTTATGGTGTTGAACCTTAATGACTTTGTCCACGTTTTGGCAATTATTGCAATAATAAGTTCGTACAATATATTGTACGAACTTTGAAGGAGTTTCGTTCACGTGAGATGTGAGCTTTTGTCCCACGGTTGTCTGAAATTGTAATTTTTTTCATTGACCATTATAAGAAACATGTGTTGTGAAAGACCCCTGCAGATGGAGCCTAAAAATGACTATGCTGTATTGCATCCCGTGTTTCATTAAAATCTTTTTAACTGGGTGGCAGGAGACCGGAAATAGCAGAATCTGCCTCTCACGTTGAGAGAAAGTTTTTAAAAGCATTTTTTATCTCCAACTTTGTCCACAAAGGCGTGCGCATTGGGGGACAGCGAACCCTCCGTTCGTAAAGTGCAAAATTTGCACCACAGCATTAAAGATACTAGACTAAGTATGTCTGTGTCGCATCGAGTAATACCGGGGATAAATTTATTTCATGAGACCATTTTCTTCGTTTTTTTTCTGCCAAAACAAAATTATCCCAAGGAGCAGCGAATATCGAAATCGGCTTCTGATTAGTGAAGACCGCTAGGGTCACCCCTTACCATTTCCATTCTCCGGCAGCCGTGGTCTGCAGGGTGAAGATCATCTCCCCAGGCATGAGGGCCACGGGCATGACCATCAGGTAGTACACGGCGCTGCCCTGCACGCTGGCCACTCGCCACACCGTCACGATACCGTGGATGGCGAACAGCAGCCGGGCCGTTAAGGCCTTGGTGAAGGACACCAGCCAAGCCACGGTGGAGCAGGGTCGCCTTGGGGGCACCACGGCCCGCAGTAGCCGGATGGGGAGCCCTGTCTCCGCCTGGTGTCCAGTGCGGCTCATGTCGTGGTCAGGCTCTTTCCGGAGATGGTGGGGGTGCGACTCTGTGTTCCAATCAATAGGAGAAGAAACGCATCCTCATCAAGACAATTGCCGTCAGTTTACTTCAAATCAAAGTCGTGAAAATAGCGTGTATTGGATAAAACGCACCGATATTAGGTCCTTCAGTGTAAAAAAATGCTCCACAATACATTAGAGACATTCCAATATTTTTCACACTGATGTTGCAAAAATTATACTAATTTGGTTACAGTAGCATATTGGACGACTTTCCAGATTCGTTGTCTCACCGACTTTAAAGGCTGCCCGTCTCAAGAGGGAGTCATAATTTTTCTTCGGCTAGGAGGGTGCGTTATTTCCAATCGGAGGAAGATGACAGCTGCAGGTAACGCCTTCGTATATAGGACCGGAGCAGACGGCGTTGACAATTCGGACAGATTAATGAACATGAAGCTAACGCTTGGAGTGTGCGGGACCGGGATATTTCCAGGAGGAATGTCGGGTCGACGTCAGCGAGTAACGAAACGAACACTCTTGTAGCTTTGTTTTCAAACAGGAAATTCTGGCCAAAATGGCAGAGGACGTATTTGATTTCCTTTATCCACGAAGACGAAGGGTCCGCTGATCTCTTCCGGGCTGTCAAGTTTCGCCCAGTGAAAGTACCGGTATTGTGTCACTTTCCAACGTAGAATCCTTTCACTGGATACAGCGACGCAAACTGCTTGCTATGTCAACTTCAAAAGCGGCTGTCTCCTCGTCCCGACGAAGATATTCCAATACTTCCGCTGTGTCTCATCATCCTGCGGAAAGATGGGCTTGAAAAACCAAACAACCCTAGCCTTTCCTCCAGGCTGTGTGGCCGTGTCTCTTATCTTCAGATGCAGTCCAGCAACATCTTGAATGCTCCATGGCCAGCTGTGGAAGTCGAGGTGGGTGCGCTGTAAAATAAGAGCGCTGAGCACGAGACCTCGCGCATTATTGGTCGGAATAAAGAAAACAAGACAGAATCTGACACTTGAGTTATTCCCTACCTCGGCAACCCATCATGACTAGCGGTGATGCATGCACCGTCATCTTATTAGCTTTGTGACTTAAACCTGCCGGCAGGGGTCGTAATGTGACGTCATACCACCAGCTTATCCTTTTATGGAGGGTCATCGGTTTCAGGAATTGAAGCCCTAGTAGTATAATGTGTGGACATTTCGTTAAAACGGCGTAATAAATCTGGATTTACAAACTGACACCTGGGTGTGCGCGCGCACAGTGAACACTGACGAGGAGACTTCTGTTGGGTTTTCTCAAACTGACACGCAAGCATAGAGCCGGTATACCAAATAGAGAAAATTGTGTTGGTGGGTTTCCACATGAATTTACTCGAACCAGCAAGCCTACTTTTGGGGTTCAGAAAAACTGTACCTAAAACCTTTCAACTTTGGAAATTGAGAGAAGTTTCACTTCGTGAAAACGAAAACGCGTGGAGTGGGTGCACGCAGGGATTCGATTGGTTGCAGGAAAACCCAAATTACAGTTTTGCAAATTTTGCGCAAGAGCAGTGAACTCAGTGCCACCGTGTTCATGGTCTCACAGTGACGATGTGTACGGAGCGCACGGTCTGGTCTGGTGCTATAAGAAACCTGCAATGTGGCGCGCCAAGGATTTGTCGGGGGGGGGGTACCCCCGAAGAGCTCTTGATGCTCAATCGCTCCACAGGAAGCGTCACAGGGGACTAAGATTTACGGCTATTACGAAGCTAGTACATGTAAGTTGTTGGCGTATTTTGTATATTCGTTTTTCAGAAAAAAATAATAATTAGGCGGCTACAGCTCCCCTAGCGCGCCCAGTTGCGCCCCTGAACCTGTCCTCAATAAATTTCCATTATGTGATTTTGAAAAGTTTGGATTTGCTTTGACTGTTGAAGTTGGGGTTCAAACAATTTTAATCTGATCCTGTTGGAAGTCGACAGTCCTAGCATTTTCAAATTGGAAAATTCAGTTATTTCACTGTCGACATTCAAATAAAATTTACAAATGAAATAAAGTTGTGTCAAAAGTAAAATACGAAATTACAAAACATGAATTTATTTATTTAAAATTACTTGTTAAAATACATTTAAGTGACATTCCACAAATTCCTGTCATTAAAAACAATGCACTACCAAATCAGTGTCACAAGAAAGTATTAAAATCTAATGAATTAATATGAATCACTGTTGACATAAGCTCGTGACTCCATCATCGTTACATTATCCCTTATTTGCAATAATTTGGTTCACAAATTTTCTATTCATAATGTCCGTCGTTTCTCTGGCTTTTAGATAGACAAACCATTTTCTGTTATTCACACTTCTTTGAGGCTTAGAACATCCCTCTGCAATTCCTTCCCAGTAGCAGGGACTGGTAAATATGAGCAAATGTGTCTGCATTGCAACTAGTGAAGTTTCTTCCGGGCTTTATCAGGTGCTAAATTAAGACCAAAAGAAATTAGATCACTTAAGTCGGAAATTGCGTATAGACTCCATGAAATTACAACATGTAAAAAGACAAGTGCACGCGATTAAACATTGTCAGACTTTAAAAAATTGCACATAAGTGGTATCTTACTGAAACAAAACTACATTGAAAAATTACAAAACCGACAGAAACTAAAGAATAACTCATGTTTAAATCTTCCCACGGTAAGCCGTTAATCTAACCCTGTTGAATCGGGGACAGAAATAGCTCATTGGGCATCTGCAGAAGATAAGAAATGAGCCTGTGTTCGTCGTGCAATATTTTCAGAGTGACCCAGGGTTACTGTAATGCAAGCGGCCAGAAGCCCTAGAAGCAGGTTTGGAAACACAAAAGTGGATTTTTTTTTCAAAATAACAACCAATGATAGTTTCCAAAATTACACTTACATCATTTAGAAAACAAGTATTACATCTCTCCGAAAGATGAGAATCTGTCATTTGTCCCTGTATTGCAACTCCCCCGTCATAGCTTGCATTGAAAGTGTCTACTGTTCTTACTGTGACGTCAGAGATAGACATCTAACCACAGCATACGCTCCCAATTTTGTGCGAGAGGTGCCAGCGAAGCCTCTAATAGAACCCGTGTTGAAAAGTGCCTTCTTAACTTTCCCTCGACGTGTACAATGTCGTATGCGTGTGTCAGGGCTCTAGTGATGTGCGTTCATTGGTGCCGTGTACGCACGCTTAGCATCGCGTCTTTTGCCATTCCTTGTTCTGGTCTTCAGAGCAAACTTTCTGTAACGCACTATGCTAGCTTCTTTTCTTGTCTCGGCTGGTCGAGCTTCCACGTCACCGGCCGTGGCATCCTCGTTCCCACAGCACACGATGGCCATGCAGTATAACTGCAGTAGGATGACCAAGATGTTCTTGATTAGGAAGAAAATTATCATCTGATGTCTGACGATACTGGACGAGGAGGTAAAGTCGCATGGAGAGAAACGGCCCGTCCTGCATGACCACAGTAATGCACAGGGCCCAGGTCTCGCCAGCCCCGCACCCACCACCGGCACACCTCCCACAGGACCTGGCGGCGGTGGACGGCTCGGTGGCTCGTTCAGTGGGCGTGGAGGCCGAGGTGAAGACCAGGGTGAACTGGACCAGGCTCCAGGTCCACACGACCATGACGACGAGGATCAGCAGGCGGTCGCACATCACCTCCCGCTCGCCCAGGCTCTCCATGGAGAACTCCAAGATGTTGGCTGCCATGTCAATGTGGACTAGGAGCAGCTGTGAGAGCTGGTCCCGTGTAAGTGATCCCTGGGGCAGCAACCATGTTCCCATCATTAAGGTTGTGAGGAGGAACTGTTCCATGCCCAAGGCCCAGGCGTCGTCAGTCAAGATTACAGGAATGACTACCTGAAACTAACAAAGAAAAAGTTCCCGCTGTGTCAAAACAACGACTCAGTAAGCGACATCCCTACTGAGGACTTAAATGATACCAATAATGGACAAATTATACGTAGCACTTTAATGACTAATTAAGGTAAACCTTTGCGTAAGCTTGCGTAGCAACAGCTATTGCATCAGATTCAATGAAGTCAGCATCATCGGGCAATGTACATCAGACTGGGCCGGTATACACCTTAACTGATGATGTTTTACTCCATTTCATCTGATGAAGTAGTCGTCGCTAAATGAAAGCTTATGCAATTTTTACCTTAGTTAGTCATAAGAGTGCTACGTATAACTTTTCCATCGTTGTTATCTGACTAACACGGCTACCCACCACTGCATATAAATTATTCCCTGAGTCTAGCTGGAATATTTCTCCTCGTGGATAATAAGCCTTCTTGACCAATAGCGAAAACAGTAAGAGAACCCTACGCGCACATCTATAAGCCCCTTGGTGTGTGTATTTGTAAAATCGTGGGGAACCACCGTCAATACCCAGTACAGCGGCACAAAATCTGAGTTGGTGTAAAAGCAGTTGGGAGGGAGCAACATCACGAAGCGATGGCTTTATGCAACGGAGCAGTCATGCCGTGCCCTGCGGGAGTTTTTAGTTTGGAACATTTAGTTGTTACATGTATTTATCAGAAATGAATAGGTGTGGTAACAGTTTATAGATATGTTGCCATTACAATGCTGGCGTTAAAATGCCCAAGCAGGTCCTGTGCCAACTATTAGAACATATTACACGTAGTCGTTAGACTCAAGCAATTCCTGTGATGTCTTTTTTGCTTGGTTCTCGTAATGACTGAGCAGTCTTAATTAAACTCCAACCGCCATTAGATTGTCTCGAGGTGCCCTTCCAAATGCAACGAAATCCAAGGCAACTGAAGAAAGAACTCAGTTATGCAACCAGCCTTTTGAGCATCGACTGATAAAAGAAATCAAGAAATCGATGTATAAACTTGGTTCCTTATTTTTATCCCGGCTACATTCGAGCTGAGAGCTGAAGAGTTGTAGACCGTGTCAGCCAAAAGCCCTTCTTGTCTCGGTACGCGATTCGTTTCTCCAACAAATCGAACTGGAGCAGCCACAGACCTGGGAGCACGCTGGCAAGATATAAGCAGACACTGGGACAAAACCTGTTACCAGAACGGCAGACAAACGGAACGGATCACAAATCAGAAAAGATCTCAGCCTCTCAGTGCCCGGCAAAAGGGCGTAAGTGCGCTTACACCCTTTTGCCGGGAAGTATTATCACAGCAGAAAAACTGTTCCTGGTACAAGGACGTAGGAAACACACTCTATTTATTTAGTAAGAAAGGACAAAATTTACTGCAAAAATCAACACAGGCTGTGCAAAAAGCAACCTTTGAACAACTTATTAACCGACTTCGGATTTTTTTTTTACTTTTTGAAAGGAAATCTTCATATTTCATTAAAATAAAACAGTTGCATACTTACGTCCTTTTGCCGGGAATTTTTTTTTATGCAGTGGTCATGCTTCCTGGCAAAATGTAACCAGTTGCCTTAGTTGTTGGTTTGGAATGAAAGGGTATTTCTGTAATCTGAGTTACTTGTATTCAGGTTGGGTCACTCCACAGGCTTTAATTCATTATGCATGAGGTATGGTCCCCCTTTGGCATACACTGCATTCTTAAATTCTGGGGCGTGCATTTAAGCATAGACTTTGGTATAAAAGGCCCTGGTAGGCAATGATTATTGTCATTCCTTCTTTCGCCTCTGCTCACTGCACCAGCTTGATTGGTCTGGCTTGCCCCTGTCATGTACATATAGTCTGTTGGGCGTGACATGGGGATATGTAGTTGGAGATTGTACCACCATAGCATGGGGAATGATCAACCCTGAGTGGATGTTTAGCTGAGGTATGTTACACTTTCTTGCTTTATAATTAATGACTCAAGTGGTGATATTTAGTGTATAAATTTTTATATGTAATATGTTATTTAAAAATGAGAATATGGGTGTTAAAAATGGTATTTTTATCTTTATAGCTACACCCTCTTCCAAGTTGGGGTTTGCTTGCCGGGTAGTTCCGATTTGAGTTTAATTTTGTAGTCTTTTAATTTGCGGGTTAATTATTTTGTCGCTTGCCATAGTTATGATTATGAACCATAAATAAACTAATGGAAAATCAAGAAATTATCAGTGTTCAAAGACTTGGTACGAATTTGTCTAAGACTGGCCAATAAAATGTTGACTTTTACTGGAAGGCTAAGTTCATAAGTAACAAAATGCGCTATTTCATCACAGGGAGTGATCGTCAAATCTCATAAAATACGCTTTTGTACAAATGCCATTAAAATTATTCAAACAAAATGCAAAATCGTGTAAACAACTGGGCTATTTATTCCCAAAATAACTCCAGAAGAAAGAGCTCATTAAGGGCAATGACTGCACGTATAGATTTAGGGCACACAGCGTAATGCAAGCAACTGTGCAAACATCAAATTTGATGTTGTCATGAGGTAACACCAAGCACCAACAAAGCATGAATAGGGAGCCTATTCAATTTCCTACAACTCAGTGTACTAAGTTTTAAGAATGTAGATTACCAGCGACATATTGTATCCTACAGGGTACAAAGATGGTGCGTAGCAAGCGTTCGCTGCGCTCTGGCTATGGACATACCAGACACGCCAGAAAGCGGTAACTTGCCAGATGTTACAGCCCGGGCAGTTCAAACTGAGATAAAGATCCAGTCTGTCTTCCGTTTTGGTCACTCCCATTTATAGTTGTTGAAAACGCTGAACATGTCAGTGGGCATTATCTGAAACCACAAGACGTGTATAACTACCTAAACCCATGTGTATTTATGTAACAACGAATATGCTGCACTCCTGAGAAAAATCAATTGTAATCTTAGAGTTTAGATACTGTTTTGGTCGCGCCGTCAGAGTTTGGAGATTAAAAAACCCCGAAGATCAAAATCGTACCACGGAGCCCCAAATCATACCACACGTGCACCAGAAGCGGATAAATATGGTAGAGGTTACTTCAGTGCGTGCGTGGGCCTTTTCACTCAGTCCAGTTAATGTAGAGGTCGGCATACATGGTTCATGTGCATATTCGTATAGTCCAAGCAAATAAAGAACAGTTGGGGATATTTGCTGTCACTAAAACTTTCAAAAACCCATTTATTGGCAAGTACACGTACATGTATATACTAATTGTTCGGGGCAGGGTGTATTTTAGTCAGTGCAACGGATATTCAAAGCAAAACATAATTATTAACTACTATAGGGATTTCACATTAATGCAGCCTGCGCATAACCGCATCGAAACCGAAGCGTTCTGTGTTGGACTTGATCGCGCGCGCCGCGGGGTCGACACAGTACATGCAGTATCCGGTTCGTAAGTGTGACGCCACTTCAGTTTAAACCACGCCCACTGCACATGCACATACACGACCACTGCAGGTACGTTAGTTCGCGGTAAATTTCCGTTATTTTTTTCTTTTGATTTTTCGTGTCGAGTCATCCTGAAAGACTCTGCCACAAAAATTTGCAGCCTGAAAAGTCTTAATGTAATATGCCTTCATGAATTTTGTGTCTTGACTACTTTCTTTCAATCGTCTGATCGTATTAAGAATTGAAGTTGACACATGCAGCCTCGTTTTCAAACGCGGAAGTGCGCAAATCGATGCTAAAGCGACGTCATATTGGGATCCCTCTATACGTACGTTATCAAATAAACTGCTCATAGAAACAATTACATCTAATAGAGGCAAATCTCGTTTGGCTTTAATTTTGCATGGACGGCAACACTAAGGCTCTTTGAAAACACTAAGACTCGGTGGTAAATACAAACACTATATCACAAATTATTAAAGACTAACCCACTATGTACACATTATATTGCAACTTGCTGTCATGCGTATATTACTTTTTATACATAATTTACAGTTATTTGTCAGTTGTTATATTCACCTCAAAGTACCGACTAATGTCCAAAGAAACTCCATTTCACTGTGGATACAGCTATGAGACATTATAAAGTAAAATGGCAGACATCATGAAAAATCACCCATCTCTGGATCAGAATTATCAATAAACAACGCCCGTCATTTCACAGATGCAGCGCATCATAACAAAACGCACAGCTACCTCCCTCAGCCCAGGTACGTCATTGCTGTGTACTCGTGACATTCAGCAATTTCAGAGCATTGTCCCACTGTGCTGGCATTTTAGTCAGTGCAGCGATCACGTTCGTTCACGTGAGACACGCGTGGCATAAAGTGTGATTAGATACCGTGGGCCGCATGCCCACCTTTGCATCTGCAACTTTTTTTAACTTTCATGCTTACCTATGATTATTTTCTTTTTCTGCTATCGGTTAAGAAGGCAGATCCATAGCACGGAAGACGCTGTCCCGTTTCGACAAAATTAATAACGTAATAAAAATGCTCAATTGCAGTGTGGGCGGTCTTGATCTATGACGTCAGCTTGATAATTTGCATGTCATTGGAAATGAAACTGATCATAAGCCACCGACTAGCATTCGCTAACACGTGAATGGAGAGTTTACCACTACGACTTTCTCTAGGTTTTACTTCCTCTTAACTAGCGGCCTCGGTCAGAGTCTTTTGTGAGGAGTTCTGCTGATCATTGCTGATGTCACCCTCTTCCACGGCTTCCATGGCTTCCACGTCGGGCTCCACTGTGCTCGGTCCGTCGCAGCACACGATGGTCATCCTGTACACCTGCAGTAGGATGACCAAGATGTTCTTGATGGTGAAGAACAACATCATTTGATTGATGACGCTGTAGTTGATGAGCAGGAACAGACGCATCACCAGGAACGGGCCGTCCTGCATCAGGATGGTGGTGCAGAGGGCCCAAATCTCGTTCTCGCAGCACCGACAGCAGCCCTTGCAGGACCGACCGCCGGTCGTCCTGGCGGCCCGAGTGCGGGGAGCGGACACCGAGGTCAGCACCAGGGTGAACTGGAGCAGGCTCCAGCTCCACAGGCCCAGGATGATGATGATCAGGAGGAGGTTGCAGATGACGACCTGCTCCTTGAGGCTCTCCAGGGAGAACTCCAAGATGTCGGCCGCCATACCGATGTACACGAGCAGCAACTGGGACAGCTGGTCACGGGTGAGCGATCCCTTCGGCAGCAGCCATCTTCCCATAATCAAGAGGGCAAGCAGGAACTGCTCAAGGCTTAGAGCCCACGCGTCGTCTGACAAGGATACAGGAATGCTGACCTGAAGCTGGAAAAAGAAACAGAAAATTTGCACTATGATCAAAAAATAAATGACACTCATATTTTATTGTCGTTGAAGTGCAAAAAAAAAAGAGTTTCACTGATTACTTGTATTTGCATTTTATACTGTTACAAATTAAACCAGTAAATAATTATAATAATAATGATTACCGCTAATGGGTCATTAGGGAGACATTCCCATAAGAACGTGCACAAAATTTGTCCAACTTTACTGCCATAATTCAATATTCCCTAGTCTGATCTGAACGAAACTTTGTATGTTTTCATTTTAGATCCTAATCCATCACCTCTCAAAATTTGGACGGTAAAATTCGGCCTCCTTCTGGTAGTTTGAAAACTAAAATGTCTCTCTAAAAGCCAATGTCTCCCTAATGCTGAAAAATGTACCACAAAATGTTTCCCAAATGACCAACAAATTATTATTATTGAATGACAATTTAATTTAACAACAACAATAATAACATATTGAATAATCTCCTCATGTGTAGACGGCATTTGTTTTATATACACAATGTAAAGGGGTACGTAATACAGATTGTAACGGTTTGTCCCAAACTTTTTCCCAATGATCCAGAAGAGAGTAAAACATGCTGTTGTAAGTTCAAGATTTAGGATTCCGGATCATAGACTGGAAGTGTTGGACGCTGGCGCTTTACCAACAAGTGGCACGACAGGGGTTCGATACACAGTGCTGCATCTGTGATGAACAGAAAAAGCTGTGTTCCCCGACCGAGCCCTTTATCAACCCCGCCAAGGAAACGAGCCCCAGTCGTGGCCACAGTAATTACGGCAAGTATAAAAGGATGCTGCACGGGAATATCAATTCCTTACCCCTGCAACATTAGAGCTGAGACCCGATGAATTGTACACTGTCTCCGACGAGCAGTCCGTCCAGCCCATGAAGTCACGGTACTCGATGCGCGTCTCGTACAAATCGAATTGCAGCAGCCACAGACCCGGCACCACACTGGCCAAATATAGCAGAACGCTGGGACAGAACCTGTTCAGGCATTAGGAAAGACAAAACTTTCAAAAGTTCCAAGAGGACTGTTTAAAAGCCCCTATGGCTATCCCCGAAATGAAATAAAATAAAACAACCGAGAAGTAAAATCTCTACAAAACAGTATCGGCGTTTTACTTGAAGGGTTTTAATACCAGAAATCTGTTTCGGTTGCTGTGACTGACCAACATACGTGTTTGCTATTCGTTTCAATTGTCAGGATCGATGTCCAAATCAACATCGATTTGTGCGCAACTGTTCGATAATGGCATATGGGGCAGATGGACAATAAGGAAAATACCGAAGAAGGGAAAAACATCACTTCAAGAGCAGCATTTATCTCTCGGACTGAACCGGGATTGTAAGTTCAACCATAATTTTGGTCATCCTTTACTTAAAATTGTATGTCTTTGCGGAATGGAATCCGACTTCGCTAACTTTGTGAATGTTGCCAAGAAGGTTCATCCCCATGCGTCCTCACAAGGTTGCTTGATTCATAATTGCCTCGTGACTACTTTGGACGACTGGTTAGAGAGCAATTACTCGCCGATTAACCAGTTCATTCACCCCCTTATTCACTGTTGCTATATCACCTCTTAATTGTTTTATAATTGCACCCAACTGTACTTAGAAACATTAATAGTTCTCAGATACAAACAGTACCTGCAAGTCAAAGAAATGTTTGCAGTAACTGAAAATATGAAGGCGTGTAATGCTTTAGGATGGACGATTAGAAAATGTTTCTCCCTCTTTCTGTTGCTCCGACAGTTTGATTTGTTTTGAAGGCGCATTATCAATATCAAGAGTTGAATGAATTATTCACACGCAGTTTCAGTGACGGCGATGGAATAGCGAACATCATTTAAATGAAACACTCGATTCTGTAATGGACATGTACGCCATGTAAGCGGACCTAGTTCTGCGTCCCGATTCACAATGTAAAGGTTGTGAATATGAGATATTAAACTTTATCTGTCAATCATCGGTATTCTTTCCTGTTAATTTTGATGTCAAAAGGTAGTCTGGTTACTCGGCAAAGTCCATTAGATGTGAAAATGACTTATTTGATATTTTGAGAAACTATAATTACTGCTGACAACATACCCAATCCACTACCACGAAGAGCAAACCCAAAGAGGGGAACCAACTTTGAAAAAAGTCTGTCTTACCACTTCCATTCCCCGTTCTCCGTGAACTTAAGAGTGATGATCATCTCGAAGGGCAGCAGACAAACTGGGATGACCAGCAGATAGTAGATCATCTCGGAATTCACCTCCGTGACTCGCCAAATGGTGATGATGCCGTGGATTGCGAACAGGCACCTGGCCAGCAGGGCCTTCAGGAACGACACGACGCCCATGTCGGATTCTTATTGCTTCTGAATGGGTGAAATCTAGTTGAGAGACTGTCACCAGCACTGTTGTAAACGAAAGTAAATCTAGATCTGTCGATTTCAGTGTTCTCTCTGGAGTATGTTGACGCTTGCTGTACAATTGCCGGACTGCATCGATTGGTTGCAATTTTCAGGCACTTCAGAACATCTGTTGTCATGAAAACTCTCTTCGGTATTTATCTTTCCAGGAAATTCAACAGCACTTTTTGGCCCAAAACACACCCAGTAAATTTAAGGTAAAATCCGTGTTGAAACCTACCTCTACTGGGGAATGATAAAAGCCAAGGAAACCAAAAAGACTAAGGGACCGTCTGCTGTCCACGCTGACCTCTATACCACGAAACCTATCCACGTGTCTTCAACTTTTGAATTAGATCTCAGCGAGGAGATAGACTCTGTATGACTACTGGAGCAAGAACAGCTGAAGCATTCACTGATATGCGTTTATCACACCATATGAAGTACGAAGCATAATATAATTCTTGCTCCAAGTTTTGCTGCTGTAACGTGCAAGGAACTCTCACAAGTCTAAAGACCGGCGACAACACTGTTATCTACTACTTGCGTCACCCACGCCGGTTATTACGTCTCACATCATCCCATCGTATAGGTGGATTATCGACCTTTACAGCACAACGCACCAGACAATTGTCGATATCATCCTAGTGATCCACCCTCGACCCCTCTGTTGTGTTGTGCAGCCCTGTCCGCGCTTTTGTGTTGGAGTTTATTTACTCTTTGAAAAGATGAAGGGATAGCAACGGTGGCACTGATCCGGTAAATAGGTGGTTGCTAAGGGATTACCAAGGACATGCGCAGAGGGTTTTATCATGTCATTGCGAATAAGGTTAAGTCCCCTAAGACATGCACATCAAGCTTTGTGACTCATAATAGTTTATCCTGCTCTGTCCTGGGTGCACCCTCGTAATTAGGCCAGAAATATGTCCGCCGAGCTCATTAATAAAAGTTATACACTCAAAATATTCTATATTAGAGGGTCCTGAGAGCCATGGAACTGAGGAATTCAAGAAATATGAGACTGGACCTGTGGGCCGGACTCGGGGCTTCCAATTCTGAGCAATTTGGATGCAATCGGGTGTGAAAGTGGCACTATTTGAGCCATTTTGCCGAGGGAGGGTTTTTCAAAATGGCTACTTTTCTGGACAGGGACATTTTCTGCATTTAAGGGGTGGTCTGCTTCTGGTGAAAATTTCTCAAAAATTCATTGGTCAA